>OVAY01000474.1:0-57480 GCA_900406395.1 Kernera saxatilis
GTTCGGAAATATTAAATAGCAATACCAATAACATGTTTTGGGTGTTTTGATCGAGACAAATTCCAAAAAACACGTTTTCATGAGTTTTGAGCCTAATCATGTTGGAAAAATCTACAATCGTTATTTATAAAGTTATATTTCAAAATTTTATTTCACGATTGGTTTAAACTGAATTTTTAAACAATATCATCTTCTGATATGGAAATGGCCTACCACCTTACAACGCAAATAATTATATTTCACGATGAAATTGTTATGCAAATTCTCCCAAAGTAGTGCACTCAATGACCTCTTTATTGTACATCATCACGTAGGTAAACTCTAAAACACCAATACCAATATATTATATCTTCCGTTTTGTTAGGCGTCTCCAGCCCGCGCAAGGCGCAGGCCCATCACCTAGTTGATCATAAAAAAAAGGATACAGTAAAAAGGGTTGTATTGACCCAGAGACTGAACAAGAATCTATTTTAAGACTTGACACAAGTGAAACTACCCCTTCCATTAAAGCTATAATGTTTTAACGCAACAGAATCTGCAGTTTGCACAAGTGATTTATGTTATATCTCTTCGTAATCAGATCAACAAGTTTGGATTATATAAAGCCATGACTGAATAATCAAGGCTGATCTAGAAGGGATGGCCTGTAGAATGCATGACTCTGTGCAATCTCAATACGGTCTCTGGGGTCGTTCAGTGTTTCGTCCCTTAACGCTTGCAGAATCGCTTGTGTTGATTGTTCTCTGCAAAATTCAGCCACAAAATTGAACAGAATCCATTAGAGAATCGACGAAGCAAGTTCCTAAAGATATTAAATGTCTCACAAATTCCCAAGACATTCATGAAAACTAGAAATCTGATTTACCATCATGTCACACCAAATCTGACTGATCCTTGGAAACTTGGAAACTCAGATTTTAATATTTACCTTGTGATGAGTATCTTGTAGAGTGTCTTCAAAATAGGACATGATTCGACCGGGGCTACAGGTTTCTTCTCTTCAGAGTGCAATATGCTTAGGCTAGACTGACTAAGCAACTGATAAAATGCTCCCACTGCGGAGACACCCTATTCAACAAAAAAAACCAACATTCACATAAGCCTGAAAAGTTTCAAACTTCTTTCAAGGATTGTTCTCACTTAGGATTGAGTACCTGAATCATTCCCTTCCCGCTAATACTATCACCCATGTCTCTATTTATTTCCCCTTTGGCAAGCATCTGACCGTACCACGCGTTACGCCCTTTTAATAAGGTCACATAAGTGTCAGCTAGCAAGGGCCCTGCAAGTTTCTCTGGTTCTTCTGCTAGTAAATGAGTTATAAATATCATCTCCGATGTACAATGAGCAAAATACACCGATTTGCTTGTAGCGCTCTCGTTAGTAAGCGCAGCCACCATTCCTGAAAAAAACAAACGACAAGGATCAAAGCCTGAAAAGCCGAGGTAATCACTCAAATCCTTTTGTACACGCAGAAACCTACCAGCTCCAATGGCGTACACATTCTTGAGACCTCCCATTACTTCATGTGTCACAAGATCACTATTGTCCCAAACAACAAAATGAGGTTGTCTTAAGAACTTTGCCAGTGGTTTCCTCCATTTCTCAGCTCCGCAGATTCTAGCATTGGCATATTCCTTGTTGTAAATTTCAGCAGCGATGTTCGGTCCACCAAGATACAGTACATTTTCAATGGGCACACCAGCTACCACAAACACCAAAATTGAGAACCAATTCCAGAAAAGAGTTGACATTTCAGAAACTAAGCAAGATGTGTCAAGAGACTCAATGCAAAGGGGAAAATCAAGAAGAAGAAGCTTACTTGCTTGATGGATCATCTTTGTTGGAGTTATGATATGTGGAACTGGTGCAAGAGCAGTTTCAATACCCTTTGACAGAGAGATAATAATCGGAACCGTAATTCTCTCTTTCCAATACTTGCTAATCTCTTCAAACACTTCGCGTGTTTCGGTTGAAGGCAATCCATTAACAACAATATCAGCATCCCACACAGCTTCTTGCAGATTTGTCACAACCTTGAGAGGGCAAAGCGGCGTGTCAACCATGTTCAGACAAAACCCGTCTTTCAATATTTCATCTGCGTAGAGAGTCCTATCACCGAGCCTTGCCTCGACGTATTTCAGATAAGCGCAGCGTCTTATCAGTCTCCTCAAGATATCTTCCCGAGAATTGATCACTTCGAACAAATGTTCTGCAGTTGCTCTATCGACAGCTCTCCCAGCTCTTCTCCATATCCTGATCTGAAACTTTTCCCTGAAACCTCCATAGCTTTCTTGGAGAAGTGCTGCAAAAACACTTCCCCAAGCACCAGCACCAACACTCACAATCCTTAACGGATCTTTGTCTGATTTCCCAAGAAGACGACGAAAATCATCAAGTTTCTCCTCCAAGTTAAGACCATTAAGGTGAACAGACCCGTTTGATTGCAGGCTCTTGGCCTCAATGCTTCCCACCATTTGTTTTTGTTTTTGGTCCACACCAAGAAATTCAACACAAACCAAAGGCAATGACCAATGTCTCGAAATGATTTTCTGGAGGTTATGAAATCCACTACAGATTTATAAACGGGTTTGGATCATAGAGAGCAAAGAAATCAAGAAGGATTTGAAAAAAAAAGAAGAAGACCAACTTGGGCATTACCAATCAGCTTCGTGCTCCAAAAGAATAAGATTTTCTTGGTTCGCTAACTGGGATTTTCTCATCAAACAAATTTGCGTTTTTGTGTTCAAGCTTCTTCTGCCACATAACAGAAGGGGAAATCAAAAACCAGACATTAATGCATTGATACCGAAAACTCCTTTAAATAGTAATGCAGCAACCTGACGAAAATGCGGAGGAAAGTCAGAGAAATAAAATAAAGGAAATTTATTGTAATATACAAGACAACTTTGTTAGCTCCGTCTTGAGTTGTTCATCTACCCAAAGAAGACTCTCCAAGAAAAAAAAGAACAAACCTTTCGTGTCGGCAACCAAAAAGAAAGATATCAAATCCAAATCAACTCATGAGAATTGCCAAATCAAGACAGAGAAAACGCATGAGAAGATTTGGGTATTTATCTACTCACAAAAATCATAAAACTTGCATGCAGAAGAGGAAAATGTAGAGTTTAAATTTAAATAAAGAGCAAGCTTGTGCAAGGGAGAGGAATGGACATAAGCATTGATGGATACAGTTGAGGAAAAGGAGAGACTTTTTATTTGATTTAATTTATTTTGGTTTATGGATATTTAAGGGAAGGTGCCTAACTTGGGATACAGTCATTAATGGCTCAAGAAAAATACTACTCCAACTTGCTTTCAAAAAAAAAAAAAAAAATACTACTCCAACTTCCTCTTCGTTTTCTCTTCTCTAAAGTAATCTCTCTATATACACCTCATCCATTTTTTGTTAAAAGTTTTAGCCTTTTAGGCTATACCAGCATTTATTATCCACCGAAACACAAACAAATATGTACACTTATAAGTTAACAAATAAATGGGTCCGCCGCCAAAAAAAAAAAAAAAGAGCCACCCGTTATCTTGGGATATATAAATGATTTGCTCACCTAACAAAAACACACTTTATAATGAAACTGATTTCCCACAATATTTCACTTTTTACCAATCCTCTGAAAATTGGAAGTGTTCTGAAATTAACCAAATCGGTTAAAAAAGCGCTTATAAAAAAATTCCAACGTTTTTTTCGTGTCTAGGTGGATGTCTACGCAATTTAAAATTTTAATTTATATACTTTTTATTTTTTGTTTGTTTAGTACCCATTTGATATATTTCTTTTACAAATGAAAATACTAAAAAAAAAATGGAACAAAAATAGAAAACCTCTAATTAATCCAAACATCTAATTAGCGCGAAATGATTTTTAGAAGGTTAATTTTTACATTGTGTGGAAAATGTACTTGTCACGTTTTTGCTGTTTATTTACCCAAAAAAAAAAGAGCATTAATAAATAATTGTTTTGAGAACAGTTGGGCAGCACCTCCTCATCTTTCAAATACGAAAAAAAGGTCAGCTACACTGACTGACACACACACGTTACAGTTTTTTCTATTTAATGAAATTAAAACCCTCTGGTCGACATAGAGGCTCTTGACTAAACTATCTGGATATATTTACTCTGGTGGGCCTTCCAAGACCCTCTCAGGATGGGCCATAAGTTTCGTGGAAATGTTTTAGTGGGCTTTGATCCACTGTAGAAAGCGATAGGCCTCTCTCTCTCTCTCTCTCCCCTTCGATCGTTTTTCTTTTCTTCTTCTTCCTCTTCGCTGCATCTGTTCTTTCTTCCGGAGTTTGCAGTGTGTGTGAGAGACAGAGATAGAGAGAATGGAGACTGCGCTTAGCGAGATCGGAAGCACGAAGATGTTCGATGGCTACAACAAAAGATACAAACACTACAGTCCGACGCTAGGATGTTCCATGACTTTCTCCGTCTACTTCCCTCCTTCTGCCTCATCTTCCAATAGGTTTCCTGTATGTGAACTTCCCTTCATCTTGACTAGTTTGGCCTCAGTTTCTTATTTTAGTTATTTCGATTCATGTTCCTATGTAAAGATTTGATTTGATTTGGTTTTTTTTTTTGTTTTCTACAGTAAAAAGCCGATTCACTATTCTGATTTGCCGTTTGTTGGACTTCATGTCTCTTAGAAGAAAATTTTAGTTTTTACATGATTGTTTTTGGATTTGTAATTGCCTTGATGTCGTTGGGATGCCAAAATCATGCGACTCAAAAGTCAAAACCACTGATTGGCATTTTATACAAATGATTCTCCATTTTGTTGGTTGACAGGTGCTTTACTGGCTTTCTGGCCTCTCCTGCACAGACGAGAATTTCATCATCAAGTCCGGGGCTCAACGTGCTGCTTCTACCCATGGCATTGCTCTTGTTGCTCCAGATACTTCTCCAAGTGAGCCACACTATTTTCATTTGTTTGATTTTCCCTGGTTTTACTCTGGTTTATCGTCTTCCCTTAATGTTTAAACAAAGCGTTATAACGTCTTTGCGTTTTACCTGAGTCACACCCTGATGGTTTTGATATTGTAGGAGGACTAAATATTGAAGGAGAAGCAGAAAGTTACGACCTTGGTGTAGGTATGCAACGTTACATGCCTCTGCTTTGCATTTTACACACTTCCTTTTTTGAACAAGTTGTAGCTTTGGACTTATTGATTTGGTCTTAAAGTATTCAGGTCATTCTTGCAATGAAGGGTGATAAACTTTTCTTTCCTGTTTATTTTCGACTAGGAGCTGGATTCTACCTCAATGCTACTCAGGAGAAGTGGAAGAACTGGCGTATGTATGACTATATTGTCAAAGAGTTGCCAAAACTCCTGAGTGAAAACTTTTCTCAGCTTGACACAACAAGAGCATCTATCTCTGGACACTCCATGGGTGGACATGGAGCTCTTACTATTTACCTGAAGAACCTCGATAAGTATAAGGTATTATTTTTAGTATTTTTCGTTCTTCTGTGCTTTAAGACCTATGTGACGTTCACTCCAATGATAAGTACAATGCTTGGCACTTTCAGTCTGTGTCTGCGTTTGCACCAATTGCCAATCCCATAAATTGCCCGTGGGGACAGAAGGCATTCACCAATTATCTAGGTGACAACAAGGCTGCTTGGGAGGTAAAAATACCTTACAGGATTTCAGTATGCATATAGCCGACACACTATAGTGATTTCCTTCTCTGCGTTTTTCTGAATCTCAGGAATACGACGCCACTTGTCTTATTTCAAAGTTCAACAATCTCTCTGCCACAATTCTAATTGATCAGGTAAAACCCTTTTACAGCATGGTCTTCTTCGTTTTCACTTTGTCGGGGAATCATGTAGCTTAGGAACACAGAGGGAGTGTCTCTGCATCCCCATATGAACCAAATCACTGCTTACTCAAGTTCTGCTAAATTCCTCGAACTCCATCCAATGCAGGGAGAAAACGACCAGTTCTTCCCTCATCAGTTATTGCCCAGCAAGTTTGAGGAGGCGTGCAGGAAAGTGAATGTGCCGCTGTTGCTGCGTCTGCAGCCAGGGTACGACCACTCCTACTATTTTATTGCCACCTTCATCGAAGATCACATCAGTCACCATGCTCAAGCCCTTAAGCTCTAGCTCACTCCAGCTGCTTGGCAACCAGCTTTGGCTTTGTCCAAATTTTAGTATCAATAAAGCAAGTGGACTTGTGATGTTGTGTTCAATATAATAACTGCTCTTTGTGGTGTGCTTGTCTACGATAATAACAAAAAAAAAAATTTCCAGGCCTTTTAGCTGACTTGCATGAAGTAGATTCTTATATATTGAGCCTCATACCTCTTCCGATAGTTTTGAACAGTTACTAGACGCTAAAAAAAAGTGTGATGTATTTGAAATATAAAAGTGTGGGGGTAAAATCAAAGTTTGATAAAAATACTTGGTCAACTGTATAAATAAATAAAAATTCCCACTCCGAGTCGAGGACAGTCGAAGCTGCTGCAAAAAAAAAAAAAACATCCCAATTCCAATCTACCCATTTGCATCGTCGTCTCTGAAACTCCATCTCTACCGTCTGTTAGGGATCAAAGGGCGTTTTTTCCGTTGAATAGTTTCGTGGGGAGATATTGCGAAGATGACGCAAAGCAAAGAGAACTATGATCTGACCCCTCGCGTCGCGCCGAATCTGGATAGACATCTCGTGTTTCCTATACTTGAATTCCTTCAGGAGCGTCAGCTTTATCCTGATGAGCAGATCCTTAAGTTCAAGATTGAGCTTTTGAATAAGACGAACATGGTGGACTACGCCATGGATATTCACAAAAGCCTCTACCACACTGAAGATGCTCCCGAAGGTGCCTACTCCCTCTGTAGCCATGTCTGTGTACATTGCTTTGAGTGTTCTCAACTGCTTTTTTTTTTCCTGTTAGATATGGTGGAGAGGAGAGCGGAAGTGGTGGCGAGGCTCAAATCTCTGGAGGAGGCAGCTGCTCCACTCGTCTCTTTCCTTCTGAACGCCAATGCGGTGAAGGAGCTGAGGGCTGACAAGCAGTACAATCTCCAGATGCTGAAAGAGCGATACCAGGTTTGGTTTTGGCTTGCTTTATTTTGCTTTTTCGTAAATTTAGGTTTTTTCCCTGAAATTATACCCAAAAAAGCTGAGGGCTGGCAAGCAGTCCATGCCCAGAATCGCTAATTGTAGTTTCTGATGCGAAATTGAGGTTCAAGAGTATATTCAGCTAACCTATCTGACTTCTTTCGCAACAGATTGGTCCAGACCAGATTGAGGCTTTGTATCAGTATGCCAAGTTCCAGTGAATGTGGGAACTACTCTGGAGCTGCTGATTATCTTTACCAGTATCGAACGCTTTGCTCTAACAGTGAGAGAAGTCTGAACGCTTTGTGGGGAAAGCTTGCATCTGAAATATTGATGCAGAACTGGGACATTGCACTTGAAGAGCTCAACAGCCTGAAAGAAATTATTGACTCAAAGGTTTCGTTTTCTAGATTTTCATTGCTTGCGTTTCTTAGCTCCTCATAGATGCGAGTGCGTACTAACCCCATCATTTTGTTTTCAGAGTTTTGCATCTCCACTAAATCAGGTGCAGAGTCGAATATGGTTGATGCATTGGGGTCTCTATATCTTCTTTAACCATGATAACGGGAGGACACAAATCATCGACCTTTTCAACCAAGACAAGTGAGTATTACCTTTCGTTTCTCTGCACCAATTCATTCTGTCTTGCATTCCTCTCAATTCCTTTTTAAACTGTGAAAGTAACATCATAATTCGAAGTTCTATCTTGTTCTCTTCCCTGACTACTTACTATTTGAACCCATCCGTGCTTCTACCTTTCTTCATATAGGTCTGCATCTAAATTATTCTTAGGTAAACGAGACATGTAATGATACTTTTTACAAGCATCTGTGATTAGTTTCGGGCAGCGTGACCTGACTAAGTTCAATGTAGTTATGCAAAGTGTGTGACAGGCTGTGTAAAGTGTGTGAAACAATGTTTACTGTCATTAGATAAGTAGCAGTTCACTGGTCAGAGAATTGGCACTTTCCTTTTTCTACCTTTTATTAGGATTGTACTTTTCCGATTGCAGTTAACTGAACTTGATTCTCTTCTTTTTTTCTCTTGTTCATCAGCTCTAACATGCAGTTTTTTTTTTTTTTTTTTTTTTTTTTTTAATTTTAGGTATNTTTTTTCTTTCTAATTTTAGGTATCTAAATGTCATACAAACAAGTGCTCCTCACCTGCTGCGTTACTTAGCAACTGCTTTTATAGTCAACAAAAGGAGAAGGCCTCAACTGAAAGAATTCATTAAGGTCATTCAGCAAGAGCACTATTCTTACAAGGATCCCATTATTGAGTTCCTGGCCTGTGTCTTTGTCAATTATGACTTTGATGGGGCTCAAAAGAAGATGAAAGAGTGTGAAGAGGTAAAACAGACTTTAACTTGTATATTCTGTCTTTTAATGTGGTTGCAGAGCCGTATATTCAAACTCTGAGATGTTGAAACGATATAGGTCATTGTGAATGATCCCTTCCTTGGCAAACGAATTGAGGATGGGAACTTTTCAACGGTACCGCTGAGGGATGAGTTTCTTGAGAATGCCCGTCTATTTATCTTTGAAGCCTATTGCAGAATCCATCAGCGAATTGACATGGCGTAAGTGAGCACACACAGTTTGTTGTCTCACAACTGATTCTAGTTCATACGTTAGGAGAAAGTTTATTTGCGGAGTCATAATCGTTTTGCTCATAATGAGGATCGTATGGCATTGGCAGGGTTCTAGCCGGTAGATTGAATCTGAACTATGAGGAAGCTGAGAGATGGATTGTGAACCTTATTCGAACCTCAAAGCTTGATGCCAAGATTAATTCCGAGTCTGGAACTGTTATCATGGAGCCAAGTCAACCCAACGTGTATGAATACAGCTTTCTAATTCTCATCTATCTTTACATCTAAAAAGTAGGGAAACAATCTAAGCGTTCTAATTCTCTTATGATGCAGGCATGAGCAATTGATAAGCCACACAAAAGCATTGTCTGGACGTACTTACAAGTTAGTTAGCCAGCTCTTAGAACATACCCAGGCGCAGGCTGCTCGATGATCATTTTTTTGCTGTTCGAGTCTAGCGTATTATTAATTTTGAACATCATGTCTATTTTTTGCTCTGAATTGACTTTAGTTTCAGAAGATATTTCTTGTTCATCTTCACAAGTTTATCTAATATCAGAATTTTGCTTGAGCTCCCAAAAACCATGTCTTGTGATTTAGCCAGCAGAAGTATATGGCTCCACATGCGGTGTGCGTTCTGGTGACCAAATTGGTCTCATGCGATTTGTTCATAACTTGTGTTTCGGCCAATCATTCTGAGTGGTCCAGACACCGTTAAGATAGAATAAAGTATTATGTTAGACCAAATTAGGTTTCTCATTTCTTTGAAATTTTTGGATGTGTTACAAAAGGTACAATCCGCAAAAGTAAACAAATATTTGTTCAGTTAACACGTAATTGAGTCACAACCTGTGCTCTTTTTCACCACTGAAAGCAAACCATTCTCTCGTGTATGCAAGCTGGTATCATTTGATGTATTGAATTGTAGCAGACCGTTACACTTGACCAGCTCTGTAATAAGTCATCTGGGAGGAACTCAGTGGATCCCTTTTGGTTATGCCACCAAGAATACTGGGTTGGTTCCTTCTGCTTATGCCACCAAGAATTTTAGCGTTTTACCACCAAGAAGGCGTGTTTCGGTATGTCCTCTCGCTATCCCTCCAGTATCGCCTGCTTTGACTTGTCTGAAATGGAGGGCTATTTGCATCTGCAGCCTTTCGGTTACCTTTGTTTCTGTAGCTTTCTCTAGAAGCCCTCGCTTTTCTAATTTCTTCCTCAAGTTCATAGTCCGACCTCTGTTAAAACAAAAACCTGATCAGTAACGTTTCATACGCAGCAAGTCCTAGGATGTCCTATTCCTAGTAAGCGTTCATTGGGGACAAACAGGATTGCGTTTAAAGGTTTGTCAGCAGAAAAGGCGAAATCTGCTTGCCAATAGAAAGCAAACCTTAGTTGGGTCAGAAAGAACCGAATATGCCTCTCCAATCATTTTAAAGAGCCTATCTGCACCCTTGTGAACCTCTTCTAATATCTCCTTCAACCACGGTCCTTCGCTTTCGCTTCTGACAAGAATCTGTGCAGCCTGAATACGCATCAAAGAGGGAAATATCATCAGCAGATGTACAATAATAATTTGCAACATTGTCAGCAAGTAAAACACAAATAACCTTGTCTGGGTGATGTCTAAGAGCTGCTTTGCGGTATGCCTTTTTGATATCAGCAGCAGTGTCAGATGTCTTCACTCCCCTGCAAATTAGCAAAACGAGAACAGAAGATAGCCTGAATATCAGCATACAATTATATCGGAATAATATGCATAGAACAAATTATAGCCTGGTCTCGAATAACATGAATGGTATAACGGACTCTGCGAAAAGTAAGCATACATGATGAGGAAGAAATCCAGAGGAATGCCCTCTTTAGATTTTTCTTGCATCACAGACAACCGTTGACGGGCCTGCCTTAGTTCTTTTCTGCTGCTTGCACGATCAGCAGATGACTCTGGCGTTTTTGTCTTCTCATCACTTTCCTTTATGAGAATGCTGATAAGCCTCTGGAGGTCACTAGCTGCTTGATCATAATCTCTGATCATCTCATGTAATGTGGCTCTCCTGGAAACTGCCTGAAAATGAAAGGATAACTCAGGTTGATTTTTCTAATGAAACCTCGTTCTAAGAAAATGATGGTTACATGCTCTGCTTCAGTACCTTACCACATTTCAAGAAAATAGATTATGCATGCTCCTTATTTAAATAATATAACTATCCATCTCATATGAGAGAATTTTTATGGAAGAAGCTCTGTTTAGCTAGCGGGAGTGTTCTATTTGAGAACTTAAAAGATATATACAGATTTGTTTGTTCATGAGTAGACGAAAACATTGTTTTAGGAAGATGGGTATCCCATAAACGGATCTTATTGCACCTGCCTATAGCAATTCCAATAAAAAAAGTTCATAATAATTCTGTTTTAGCTCAGAGGAAGGTTCATGTGTGCATGCTCACGAGTTAAAGCAAAAATATTATGATATACCTTTGTGTAGTTTTCATCAAGAGCCATGGCAAGACTACAGTCGGCAATTGCATCGGCAATCTGGACTAAGGCCTGATTAGCAGCCGCACGATTGCAAAAACAAATTGCTGCAAAAGGCCGTGAGTCAACATTTCTAGATAGCGCAGCAGTATACTGCTCTATTGCTTCCATGTACTTTCCTGCCCGAACAGCTTCATTACCTGCGTTCTGCAATCACAGGAAAAAAACACCGGTAAAAACGTAACGAGCGCAATTGTTGATGTTAGAGAACAACATAATACCACACAGAAATATGAAGAATCCCTTAGTTCCATTATGGAGCATACCTTGTAACGTAAAAGTTCAGAAATGGTGGCCACTAAAGAAGCTGGTGAGTCACAACACTCTTCCTGATTCCTAGCGATCAAAACATATATTTTCAGCAAGGATCACAAATAGTTAATATACGCATACCAATAAGTTCATTATTGCACAACATAGACAAAGTGCTTACTCATTGCGGCTAGATCCCACTTGCTGTAACTTTTCTAATATATTAAGGGCCATCTCGAGGTTTCCCAAGTAGAAGTGCGACTTGGAAATCATGTTCCATCTCCAAACTATTAGTGAGTGATGCTTAGACCCTAATCCATCAACATTTGTCACGCCACCAAGCCCTGGTGAAACAGAATTCCTCTCAGCCGTCTGAAGGGTATTCTCACAAAGCTCGATCACCTCTTTATAATGTTGGATCTGCAAAAAAATTGGCATGGAAGCTCATGCTCAGCGAAAGCAAAATTCAATTTTTCAGAACTGAAAAGGGAAGACGACTTACCATAAACAGGGCATCCGCCTTCATTTGAAGCAATTTATCTGAGCATGAACTAATCGACAAGGCCTTGGCAATTGGAACCAATGCGTCAGATGCGCCATCAGGTGTTCTCTTCTCCAAAAATATGGATGCACAGTTGGTACAGTCAGCTACCCTCTGCCGGTAAGTAAAATAAATAAGTGTTCAATTAGACATTAACAGAACTCTGTGCTGATTCAGCACACTTTTGGCCGAATAAACATCCGATACATGACATCCAAACTGATAAATCATAAAATTATTTTTATTAGATCATGGTAGAACAGTGATCTAGCTGAGGAGAGAATGCATACTTGAGCCTGTTGTAAACCTTCAGCTGATTCTATAGTAGTTCGTCGATCCAAGCAAACACTAGAGGCGGATTCCATGCATTTATTAAAATACTGCACTGCTGACCCAAGTTCCCCCAGCACAAGATGACAACTACAGCAAACATAAAAGAAAAGATGAATAAATCAGTTCCATTATAACATATCATTAATTTTGGTAGATACATAGTGCGATCTTTATTGCTAGGATATACACTTCCTTGACTCGAGGTGATACACTATTTCTGGACATGATTAGTTCCTTTATTCAAAGGATATATATAAATCACAACAAACCAACTATCTGAAAAGTACGCCTTAAACTTACTTCGCAGCTCTCATATACGCTTTAATGTAGCTTGGATCAAGAGAAGCAGCCATCTCACAGTCGCTTATAGCCTCCCTCAATCTTCCAAGAGAAATCCTTGCTGCTGCGCGGTTGCCATAGCAAAGCGCAAGAGGCTTCACAGAGTATTCGGAACTATCACTTGACGGGGAGGAATTAATACCATGTGTGTAACATTCCTCAGCTTTACACATATCACCATTTCTATAGGCTTGATTTCCCCTGATACAAAACATTACTTCTCTCAATTCTCAGAAAGAAAGTATTCAAAAAGCGCCAACGTTGAAGCTCTTGAGTTAGTATATGATACCTTAGTCGCCAAACCTCACATACATCCGGCATCACAGATGTAGAGCCTGACTCCTGTTTAGGTTGACCTGTATTCACAGGTTGATTCTCTTGATTGTTTCGCATGGTAGCATTAAGATTGTTTTTCGGAAAACTGTTATTAACTTTTCTCCTATATTTCTTTACAGCTTGAAGCTTTTTATTGGGTATTTTTCCCTGAGAGGTGGACGCTGAGAAAGAAAAATTCGGCATACAACTACCTCCATGATCCTCTGCCGTGAAGACAGATGGATCCCTGGCTGAAGCAACCTTGAAGTCATTGCTAGAGCGGGAATTTCCATGTTCTCTTGAATGTGAGGGATCAATTGATGTCAGCGGAGTTTCTGTTGGAAATTGATTGCTGGCTTTCTCACCTCCATAAGGAGAAAAATCCATGGGAGAGCAATCTCCAGGGGAATTGAGATTTTCTTGAGAGTCAATTCCCTCAGAAGCCTGATCTTTGCATCGATTCGGCTCACACTGTTTCACCTTTTCCTTAACTTTCTTTGATCTCTTGTCCTTGGATAACCGATTTCTTCGCGCATGTACTGGATTTCTGCTCACTTCTGGAAACAGACTGTTTTTAAGCACAGAAGGATCCCATTGGGGTACTTTGAAATTGTCAAAGGATGTTCTTGTACCGAAAGTAGAGCTTGTTAAATTGTTTATGTTGGTGGTCTCGGAATGAAAAGTGGGTCTTCTATCCGCTGCATTGTCACTTTGGTGAAAACCATTGGAACTGAGAGAGCATGGCCCAGCTGTTGGGGCACCTTTATATTCCGCATCAACCCTCCCAATGCTACCAAAGATAAATGCAGGCGTGTTATCGGATTTGCTTGCTTCCTCATAGCCGTTGCCACCATGAATGCTGGTATCACTGATATTAAGCTTCTTCATGTCAGCAGGCAGGTTCAATTCAGAACTATCTATAGTTTTACAATCAGCATTTTCCACACTATTAGACTTTCTACAAGTACTACTTTCTGATGTATTACTGTCTATGTCACTCTGTCTTCTAAAATCCTCCAAAGATGCATCTGGAGTATTTACACTTTTCCAGCTTCCATTTTCACCACCGCCAAACCCAAGCCCGTTTTCCGCATCACAAGATGTGCTTTCATTACGCGGTCTGATGTTTTCCGGATTATCATTATCCATCTTTTCTAAAACATCATCTGAAGGTTCTTTTGTGAACTCGGAACCAAAGACAGAGTCACCTATAGGTGTGCTAAATTCCTCCTCATCAGACGGAGTTACTGGGACACTACCTGCACTAGTAGCTTTTGCACCAGAACTGTTCCCACTAGCCCCAAAAACAAAACATTTATCCCCAGGTGATTCGCCATCATTCCTATCATCCATACTGTTCATATGGAGACTACCTACAGAAACAAATAAAAACCAATCAGCTCACAAAGTATCAAAAAATCGATCTTTAAGGCACAGATTACCTTTACTTGGCGGCGTAAATGGGTTGAAACCCGAGAGGATCTCGCCGGAGAAAGAGGTTCCTTTCACCTTTCTACCGTTCTTCCTCAGTTTGACCAGCCTGGGCTTGGGTCGACTCTTGGTCTTTTGTCCTGAACCAGCTCCAAACCCGAAGTGGATGCCATTACCGATACCGGGTTCTGTAGCTGAGAAGGAAGAATGGTCCATGCTTGGTTGATCGTGAGAGAGAACAATCTCCGAGAAAAATGTAGAGAATTTATCGGCAGGGTTTAGGAAAGAAGAGATCGTTTCAACCGGAGACCCAATCTCCACCGCCGGAGGAGACATCCCAAATATTCGATACTTTCAAAATCAAAACTGAAATTTAGGGCTTTGGAAAGGAATCGAATCTCCTTGCGTGCTGAGGTGAAGCAGGTGAATGTATAGAGTGGGGTGTCTCTTAACAGTTAGGGTTTTTGGGATTGTTGCTTATTACTACCGATGAAGAAGAGAACACATTAATTTGTAATAATAAACTTCTTTCGCCATTTCCAGGAGCGTCTGCTTCGCCTGACCGCCCTCGAAAAATAAATTAAAATAAAATGAAATACAATATAAAATATACACACGTGTGTGTTACTCACTCGTGACAAGCCAAGTGAAATTTGAAATCACGAAAAAAAAAAGAAAAGCTTCTATGCTCGGGCCTATTCATGGCGGAAAGGCGCCAAATTTCTGCGATCTTCGAGAGATAAGGTTAATCATGGACATGGTTGTGGCTGATTTATAAATTGATCGGAAAATCGTCTCTTGGTTCAGTAAACGAGATGGGAGAAAGAACAATGAAGATTGGGATTCTATTTCTACCCCTGTTCGTGAACTCAATTGAGAATCGGAGATCGATTTCGGTTTTGCATTTTGATTGGGTTAGGTCTCCAAGGTAAATCTCTTTGCACCGAGAGTTCGTGAGCTTTGATTTCGAGATTTTTTCGAGCTATTGTCTATTGTTTGCTTGGACTGAACACTAGGATCTAGATATTTCAGGAGCTCCATATGGATCAGAATATGAACAATGCTGGAGATTCCCCTTTTGCAATGGCGGTGTTGGCGTCTTAGAGAATATGTTGTAGCAAACAATGATATTTACTTGTTGGGAAGCTAGAAACAGATTCTGCTGACTGTTTTTAGAGTTTTTTTACCATTTCCTCTCTCAGCTATTTCCTGATATAATGACATTGTGTAGGATATTATGGATCCTATACAGTGTCCCAATCTGTTTCACTGTAAAATTTGTTGTTTTCCAAAAGAAACAAAAAATGAATTTCACTCTTGCTGCCTATCTGAGCCGTTACAAGGACACTGGAAACTTGTACATTTGCAATTTACAGTTCTACGTTTTGGCAGTATGATAGCTCTGATGGTATGGTACCTTTGAGGACTACATGTTGTTGCCTTTGACTTAGAGAAGTTGGATGGGAGATGATAGTCTTGCCTTTTGGAAAATTCTCTGCCCAGGGGCTAGAATCGCTAGAGGGTCGTACGCATATTTCCTCTTTGCAAATGTTTCCCATCTGTTGCCAAAGTGTGATTTCCACTCTTTTTGAGTCTCATAATGGGGCAAATACTGCTTCACATTGATGTTTTCTGCTGCGCAGAAGTTAATTACTCTTTGGTTTTGTTTCAGAAGGTAATCTAAGCCATTTGCCCCTGAGGAATTTGGCACTGCAGAGGGAAGAAAGGCTACGAGATAAAAGATATCTTCATTTGGAGTAATCAGAGATGTATGTTTGTTCCATCTGCAACAAAAAAAGTGTTGGAATATGGTTACTGATTTTATTTTTTCAGAATCTCTAGAAGAATTTTTCTTTTTGACATTTTGCTCACTTACTTAGATTGATTGACCGGATAAATAAGGATAGGCCCATTGTTGTTGCTTGTGAGAATGTTGTTGAAAACTTCTGTAGCAAAGTCAAATATGCGGCTCTTTGGAATCAGGAGGTTCAGCCAGGGATGTGGAACCTCCCATAAACCCTTAGCTCTCAGTTTTATCTCCGCAATATGCACGCGATCAAGAAACTCAATATATGGCACTTCAGATGAGAACAAAGTGGATGGAATATAATTCAACTCTGCAAGTAACTTCTCGGTTTCCTGTAGGGCAAACCGCACTAGCTATGTAAGAGACTAACGGCTCTATCTAGAGAGTATAGTGATTGTCGCTTTAGGATTTTAAGTTATATATTGTTTTCAAAACTTACCTGATTCATAGAGTTAGCTTCTTCTGGGCTGAAATATTTTGCCACTTCTAGACAGTACAGAGTTTTCCCCTCTGACTTGAATTGGCTTGCCTGTGTGGAATCGTTGGGAGTGAATGACGACCTCCAATTATTGAGAAGGTCTGTTCGATTGATTATCACAAATCCTTCCACGTAGTCGAAAGCATTCCCCTTCGAAATCAAATGTTCTTGGTCCCTTGAAAATGCAGAGAAGTCTGAATAGAGTACCCTGATCCATTTAACCTATGAAAAGGCATTTCACTGTGTCAGGAAACTGGTGCTTAGAATCATACCATATATACATATTCCAGTAGCCATGCTCAAGATGGAAAAATTGACCATGTGCGGTGCTGGTCCAAGAGAGATCCGTGCCCGGGTGATTATGCCAAACTGTCCAAGCCCCCCAAGAACACTGTGGAAAAGTTCAGAATTCCGCTTCTCAGAACACGTCACGACTTCTCCTTTCCCTGATTCAATATGTGAAATATAGTGTTCTGTTTATATAAGTTTTCTTTGCAGCAAGTTACAAGTGTGTGTCGCATGTTTGCACATTGGCGAGAACTATTTAAAGTCTTCAGTATTTTGGCTCCTGAAGAGATGCATATTCTTTACAGGTGCATAATTTTGTTTTTTCCAGAGGACCATGGAGATATAGCATGAATGAAATACCTGTGACAATCTCTAGCTGGTAGACGTTGTTGATTTGGGGTCCATGCTTGAACGCTTGGCCACTGATGCCAGCGTTAGATAGAGTACCTCCAACAGTAAGATGAAGGTAGTCTGTCCAGGACTTTGGTGAAAGACCGGATTTTAGAGTCTCGCGTAGAATGTTGATCCATAATTCACCACCTGGGACATCGACATACGGTTGCTGCCCCTTGTAAATCTTGATATCAGGGCTTCGAAGCGACTCCATGTTGATGACAACACCTTGATGAGCTAGAGCTTGTCCTTGAAGCGAGTGACCATGGCCTCTGGCTGCTACTGTAAGATTTGAGGTGGTGCCCAGATGTACTATATGCTTCATCATTGATGAAATATCAGAAACTGACCTTGGATGTAGAATTGCCCAAGGTGGTAACTGGTATATGTTGCCAAAGTCCTTGGCCGCATTGTGAACATCATCGAAGCTTATGAAACCCTCCAAATCTAGAGAATCTAATAAAGAACGAATATCTGAAGGATTTGTAGGAGGCAAATCTATTGGGGTACCAACAGAATGATTGGAGCAAAGATTGGTTCTACCTGGTATACAGCTTAGAACCAAGATCATGAAGATTCTGAGGAAAGTCTTATTATTTCGTCTACGGAACCGTAAGGATGAGACCAACCCCATTGAGAGAAATTGCAAAGACTGAGGGACGGGGTGATATGGAGGAAGTAGAGGTAAACTTGAGGTTTAGAGCACTCTCAGGAAAAAAGAGGTAGAAAGGGGAATTTAAAGGAAAGGTTTTGGGCGGTACAGTCATATACTTGTGTTCACTATATTAGCTGGATTGCCATTACTTTTTTGTCTCTTGCTGTAAATTAAGATATCTTTGTGACATTTTATTTTGTTTTGCATATTTTATAGGATGAAAGTTACTAAAAAAGTATCTCTAACTCCTATTTCCCAACTTCTTTTTTTTCTATGCTAGGTTACTAATTCACATCCCCGGTACTTCCATTCTCTCCCTGCCAAGATTTCCTGCACAAAAGGTAAAAACTTTTGTTTTACTGCATAGTTTTTTCTTCTTGTTATTATTTTGTCTCTTGGCTACGCTTACTGTCAGAGCGTGTACATAGGGCCCCTACTTGGGTCTCATGGTACTTGAGCTCAGTTTGAGGGAAGAGAATCTTGCCCACCACCCTCTCCACCCAGTCTGGTAACCTCATTGGATCATGCTTATTGGACCATTTTGCACCACATTATCTTGTCAGTTCTTGCAGTATTTGAGTTTGACTATTAACCTTGGAACTAAGTTACCCCTAAGGACCAGACATCAACATTGGCTATACTATTCCTTGCAGGATGGATGCAGAGCTGTCTCAAACACATGCTGTAACCAAGAATTCCTTGTTCCAGATTCTTAGTAGAAAATAACATATTTGTTGGAAATAAATGTTTCATCCTAGCGTGATCGGTGCTATTCATGTATATCCTCTCTTGCCATAAGTTGCCTAAGCAAGGAAAAGTCCTACATCTCTATATATATGGCAGAGCTTTGTGCTGCTCATTAAAGAGTCTCAACCTTTTAGCATGACATATTGAAGTGGGGGTATAAAAGATTGGAGGCTTAAGTTCTTATTGGTTGTCCTGAAAGACCAAGTAAAGCCTTGTCATGGTTTTTATTCAAGAGTAATTAGACCTTAGTTGGAGATAATTTGTACTCTTTGCTCAGAATTTTCATCAAAAAAAAAAAGACAGTTCAAAGAGAGATATATAAAAAAAAATCAATACCACTGTGGTAGTTGCGATAAAGATATGAATGTATAGTGTTGACTTGTGGGTATGTGTTGTGTCTACCAATTGTATACTTCATGGTCTTTTCATTGTGTGATTGAAAGATGTAGGGGCCTTGCATACACAGTCGGGAAATATAGAAGCAAAGGCTGAAGAAGATTGTAATGTGGGGAGTCGAGTGACAGTTTGAACAAAGGAGGCACCGTGAATAAGTATATAAATAAAAGGTATTGACTTTGCTTATTTGAACAGGAGAGTTGAAATTTTTAGACTGATATGTTCATCTTTTTTCCTCTTTTTTTTACTTTCTTTTTAGTAATATCAAGTGGCATCCAACAAATATAGTCGTAGGATATAATGACTCAACGAGTCTATGAAGCAAAAAGTTTACAGTGACCAATTATGTCAAAAGGTTTGCAGTGAATAACTACCCTTCGTCGTGTATCTGTCTTATGTGACCTTTGTGTGCAATGAAAACCAGTGGTCTAAGCATTATTACTCCTTTTTCGCTTCTCTTTTTTCATGGTGCAGTGTTACATTCTATTTTCTATTTGCTTTATTATTTTTTTATATTTTCATGATTACATTGTCCCAATTATTGGGGGCATTGGCTAATTCACCTTTGTTTTTGCAATCGTAGCTCACAATACTTTGGTCGCTGTAGTGGACAAATACACAGAAGAAACCTTTTCTTCTGCCCCTGTAAGATACTCTTTCTTCTCTATTTATTTTAGACTTATATGCATAACAGAGCATTTTAGTCTAGTGGCACAAACAATTCCCTCTCTTCAACCTACACAGCCTACACTTAACTGGTCAGTATCATGAATATATAAACCAAGCTTTTTGGGTTAATATGAATGATGTATCTCCTATTTCTTGTTCTAGAGGATCAATGCATTATCAAGAACAGCATGAAATTCTGTAGACCCCAAGTGAATCCCTTTCCGTACAGCAACATTATTGACATTCTACAAATCTAGTGGCACAAAGTTGTTGGTTTTTTCTTTGTAAAGGTTTTTTGTTCTGTGGGTGAATTCTTTTTAGTTGTTTATTTCAGCCTTGTCGAGTTTTTGCAGGTCTCAACGTAGTGTCACTTTCCACTCAAAAGTTTCTTTTTTATATAAATGTATATCCTCTCTAATAATTTCACAGGTAAATCGCTTTGCAATAAGAAGATAGTTGGGCATTAAGACTGTATAAATGGCATCATGATGCGTGCACAATATGATATTAAACCACCACCATTGCCGCAAAAATAAGGTTAGACTCCACAAACTTATTTAATCATTACTGTATGTGATACATGAATCTCCATTTTCCATCTTTTTTTCCTTGTCAATTTAAAAAAAAAAATAATTATGGCATAAACCGGATATAAGTCGAAAATTACCACCTAGGATCCATTAGCACTACACTATGATAGATAATTCGATATCTCAATTTCAACTTATTAATTTTTTTTTCAAAAAAAAAAAAAACTTATTAATCTTAGAGAAAGAGAGAGAAATGGTCCCAAGATAGAATGTCGAGGTGGTGATTGTGGAGTTCGGCTCATTGGCTAGCTCGTTGACATTAGGTTTCTATTGTCTTCAATTATTATAGAAAAAAAACTTTTTCTGCAGTGATGGGTTATTTTCTTTCTTTCGTTTCAGAAAACTATGTGTCTTCTTCCTCCTCCAATTTCCCTTTTAAAAGTTTTAATATTTATTTTTCGGTTTTGAGCCTACTTACCAATTGCCTATATAGCTTGTATTGTAATTTGTAGACCCTATGAGTTCCATTATCACCAAAGAAATATAGTATTTTATTTCTGATATCATTTGGTTTTCGATTAAATTTAATGCAGAGAGATCCTCCAAACAAATCTTCAGCACATGCTTTTTACTAGTAAGAAGTTGTCGATTTACTATTTAGGGTAAGAAAACAAATTAGGTGTCTATTTAGGGGAAGGAAACAACTTAGTTTGTCTACTAATGAATGTGTTTTAGCCTATTAGAATTTAGCCTCAAAATGTTCATAACATTTACTATATAACTTGTCTTTTTCAAGTTTTATAGTACATCCAAATGTTGGCCACAATTCATTAAAAAGAAAACAACCTTATAATTTGATTTTTTTTTGTTTGTTAAAGCATATAATTTGATTTAAATATCACAGAATTTCTAAAAAAAGTTATATTTACGTTTGTGCCTGCAATTTTCTAAATGTTTTGAAAATATTATAATAATGTAAACATTAATATAGTTATCTAGCAAACGTAAACACAATATTTGTACTGAAATAATTGAACCTCAACCAACTTTATTAATCCATAATTTGCGAGTAAGAGTAGGTGTTTAATTTAAACATAGGTATGATTCGTTTTTTTAATGTTATTATCACTGTAGAACCTTAGCCCCATAGGAGTAATCAACAACTATACTGCACATTACCTTTTTCTGAGCGCGAGAACCATTCATTAAGATTTGTTCCGAATATTTAACAATCATTTATCTAAACTATATAGAAACATAGCACTTGTCCTTGTCTTCTTAATAAGATATTCAAGGCCAAAAACTATAGCATTTGATGGTTTTTGTTGGAGGATCAGGAAACCAAAAGAAGACTAATTGTGTGAACAAAACAAAGCTTTTATATATTAATAATAATCTAGATGATGATTCAGGCCAAACACGAGACTATAAATACTGAATATAAATATTGTATGCAAACCTATATTTAATTTTTTGTTATAAATTATTTATTATTTCTTCTCCATCCAATAAAAAAATGATTTCGTTTAACAGTTATTTCAACAGTCTACAAAGCTACCACATAGGCAATGTTTATTTAAATTTTTGCTTATATGTCTCTTGAAATCCTCTTAAATCGATGCATAAGATTTGTCTTCTCAATAAATAAATAAAGGATTATGTGGTTTAACTGCAAAGCTCTTGTATTTTGTTTATATTAAAAAAAAAATGTATACATATCAACATCAACATGTTAGGGTAAGGTCTTTTGGAGATCTAATTTTTCAAGCGTGGAAGCATTTGAAATACATGGTTTTCAAATACATAATTCCTTAAGGGACATAATTCCTTACCAATGAAGCTTATGTCCCTTAAGTGTTTAGACATGTTTTGCATACTATTGGTAAGGAATTATGTCCCTTAAGTGTTTAGACATGTCCCATAAGCTTCAAATATATATACATAAAATAAAATAGAGTCACCATTATTTTATCATCAAAAGTCTAATATATGGAAATAACTTTTTTTAATGAGCATTAGTAATTCTTTAACAGAAAAATAATCATTGGTAATTAACGTAAATATCAAGTTATCAACTATCTATTCTACATATTTTACTTACTTAGAAGATTTCTTTTATTTACTTGATTTTTTTCTTGTCTACTACAACTTCATTCATCATATACTAAAAGACTTACACAATCAACGTATCAAACTGTTCATCAGTGACAATTTTAATCCTAACATACAAATCTAGCCAAATTGTTGAATAAGTTAATAAAGTAAGAATTATACTTGTACATCTTATGTTACAAACTGACAACTTCATCTTTCATAGCCAAATTGTTGTGGTCTATAGGTTTAATCACACGAGTGAAACTCAATAGATACACCTATTTTTTTGCTACATAATTGACACAATAAATTTCGAAATTTTAACCCAGAAGCTTCGATTATTATTAATAAAGGGAGAAGTTTGACAATTATGTGCTGCAACTAGTCATGAAGGGGTATAATGAAAACAACAGTAGGTTTTTTTTTTATATATACATACATGTGGCAGACACTTTCCCTTTCACAAGTTTGAATTTTGGATGTAAAGAAAAAAAAGGTTTGAAAAGGAAATGAAGCCTAAGGCCAAGTGATCCCCTTAGGTTCGTGACAATGACTATCTTCTGCACGCGCAGCTTCAAGATTTGAGAAGCTCTTTTACAACACTAAGAAAGCTACATCTCTACAGAGAAACACCATTAGAGAGTCTTCTGCAACAACTCGGGAACTATTTTCAATGTCTTAGAGAATAAATCAGTTTGTGACAAATCAGTCTTCTCTTGGACCCGTTGAAAAATATGGAGAAACAGCCAAATAGATAAGCACTTTCATAAAGTTTGCAACACAATCATTTCAGAGGCATAATGTTACACCCCATATAACAAGTTTTGTCTATAATTATGGTCAAGAAACTATTAGATTAGACTAAAAAAATAGAATATAAACAATGATCATATGTGAACGAGTAATTTAAAGCTAAGCTTGTGTGTTAGTGGGCACAAACTATAACAGTAAAAATGAGGAAATAATATAAAAGGGAATAATAATTACCTCGTAGAACAATTTCTGAACAAGTAGGGACACGTTAGAAGATATGTTTTGAGTGATTTTCTGAAACTAAAGAGAAATAATGAGGCAAAATTGATAACAAGATTCAAAGTATAGAGCCTTTGTGCTATAAAGTTCAATGAACTAGTAAATCTTTGAAATCTAATCTAAGAATGAAGGTAAATCTTTGAAAACAACGACTGATTAAGCATCAAGTCCCAAATATTTCAAACGATAGCGACAAGTGAGTAATTGTCAATTGAGGGTTATAGAACATAGAAAAAGAGTTATCTTCAAGCTATCTTCACGTGGTAAGTGGAGCCAATTCCTTACCCACTACACTAGATAGAAAGTAAGTTACTAACACGAGTAAGAAAAGGACTTGAGATAACGCGAAAAGACATCTAAAAGACTTGGAAATTGAGCAGACAAAGTTTAGGAACCAGAAGAGGAAGAAGAAGAGGAAGCATTAAGTCTATCTTAATGGCTGAGCTTGAAAGTCTCAACAAAGTGGAACCACTTTAGGGAAAAACAAAGTCACGAGCCATATGCAGTAAAGGGACCCCTCCTCTAAGCCATGTCTCGGCTTGCGCCACGTGGATCCTAACATGATATATGGTAGGATCAATATCTTGAATCTTAGACTGACTCATTTTGACTGATAGATACCACTCACCAAAAACTAACTATAATGTATGAGAAAAAGATTGTGGGGTTGGCCAACTTTTGAGAAACCAACACTGTGGAAAAAAATAGTGTGACTGAAAGTAAAAACAAGAAGCAGTAAGGGGTCAAGATTTCTAAATCCTGAAATTGTGACATTCTGTACGTCACGTTTCAGAATTATGTTGGGATATTGCCCGAATTAGCCACTCTATTGAGACATGGTTAGAGAGGCTAAAAATGTCTTGTTCAAATAATGCCTTGTATGAGAGGAATAATAAGTCTATTTGGAATGTTGTAAAAAAAAAAAAAATATTCTATTTGGAATTAATAAATAAACTAAAAAACTGCGAATTTGTTGAAAATTTTATGCAAAGCATAATGAGATCGTTAGGGCCAGAATGAACGAAACTCAGTCTTATTTGTATTGGTGTCAAGATACTGATTCCCATATTTCTGTGACATAGATGCACTTTAACACATAAGCAAAATTTACCAGAGTCTACTATAAACGAAATCGAGGTTGCATCATCGATTCATCATAACCAAACGGAAATGAACAGAGCCTACTCAAAATACTTCACCAGTGTACGATGCAAAAGGGCATGGAAAATATGGGCTGTGGAAGTGAAATTTGTGATTGGTGGAGGAGAAACAAACAAGCTCGAGAATTGAAATTCAATCTTTGTTTAACCCGCTTTCGACTTTTGCTGTTTAATGGGTTTTTCTATATATTTTGTGTTATATATAATATTAAGCCCATCTTGAAAAGCCCAATTTAGTGAATTCGGGTCTAATACGGATCCGCCCGTTTTTGGTTTTTTTTTTTTTTTAATTCGGCTTCTCTCGCTTCTTTGCCGGTTGCTAGTTGCTACTGCGTCTGGAGAGGCAAGAACTTTCTTTTGCAAATCTCTGAGTAGCTTCTGTTTGTTCTCAGGAAGACGCATTTTCAACCATTGGATTGTTGATTAGGTTTTGGGTTTTTTTTTCTTTCTCAGGAAATACTACAAGTCTCGAAGTGAGTCACGAGATTCGGGAATTCCTGGTAAGCTACGATTCCGTCTTCGATAAATTTCCTGCTAACTGTTGATTTCCTTTGGTTCCTTCTCCTTTAATTTACACGGCTATGTTATAGGATGCTCTGACTGTTAACTGTTTGTTTAAATTCCCAAGAGACCATTGGTTACTGCTGACTTTTGCTTTTAGAATAAAGATGCCCTCTTTCTGGTTTTGGTAATGCGTCGTATATACAAGTCTCATGAGAACTGATCTGGAATTCTTCTGTGTTTGTTTGTTCCAGTGTATTGTCTAGGTTGCTGTTTCGGTGGTGTTTCTTTTGAGAAATTTTAGGAAACATGGAACCCACCAAGGATGACAATGTTTCTTTTGCACCTTCAGTTCCTATAACTCAAATCACAGCAGCTCCGGTTCTACAAGATGCCTCATCTCAACCAGGTGATATATTAGTTTTCGAGTAATTGTTACATCTAAGGTTATAGATTACGCTGCAGTTGAATTCCTAACTCTTAGTATTTTCGCCTTTACTATATAACTGCAGGCGTCTCTGCCATACCACCTGCGGTTCATCCTTCTTTTCCCCCACCAATGGCTCCAATACCAATGGTTCCACATCCTCCAGTTGCCCGCCCACCTACTTTTAGGCCACCAGTTTCACAAAATGGTGGAGCGAGAGCCAGTGACTCGGATTCGGAATCAGAGGATGAACAATATGAGATATCTGAAGAGAGTAAACAGGTCAGAGAAAGACAGGAAAAGGCATTGCAAGAGTTGTTGATAAAGCGACGTGCTGCTGCCCTCGCAGTTCCAACAAATGACAAAGCGGTTAGAGATCGCCTTAGACGACTTGGTGAGCCCATTACTCTATTTGGAGAACAGGAAATGGAGAGAAGAGCTAGGTTGGCACAGCTTATGGCTAGGCTTGATATTGATGGGCAGTTGGATAAACTGCTTAAAGCTCACGAAGAAGATGCGGCTCCAAAGGAGGAAGTGGACGATGAAGTAGTTGAATACCCCTTTTTTACTGAGGGTCCAAAGGAGCTTAGAGAGGCGAGAATAGAAATTGCCAAATTTTCTATCAAGAGAGCTGCTGTAAGGATTCAGCGGGCAAAGCGGCGGAGGGATGATCCAGATGAAGATACTGATGCAGAGACTAAGTGGGCTTTAAAGCATGCTAAAGACATGGTCCTTGATTGCAGTAATTTTGGAGATGATCGTCCTCTTACTGGCTGCTCCTTCTCACGAGATGGAAAAATACTTGCCACATGGTATATCTCTCTTTTATCTTTTTCTCACTCTCAAGCCAAACTGACATATTCTCCACATCCTGTTTCTTAGGCTTACATAGTCTCCACACCCTGTTTCTTAGACTTGGAGCTATTTTTACTCGTCTCTACTTGACTAGATTTACCTGGACTATATTGCATTCTACCTGCATATTGGTTTTCATTGATATATCAGTAGAGAATTATCCTAATAATTCTGTGGATTAACACTGAATCTGCTGGTTTTCCTCAGTTTCAATTCCTTCCACCTTTATTAAACCATGAAGTTAGTTAGGCCTTTTATCTTATAAATAGCATACTTCATGTATAAGTGCATTTTTCCCTTCTAATTGCATTACACCTTCTCTGGCTCATGACTTGTGATCCACATAATTCCTCTTCTGTTTAGTAATTCATGGTTTTTCTTTGGCTAGTTCTTTGAGTGGAGTTACTAAATTATGGGAGATGCCTCAAGTTACAAACAAGATTGCTGTCTTGAAGGATCACAAAGAACGTGCAACTGATGTAGTGTTCTCGCCTGTGGATGATTGTCTAGCAACTGCTTCTGCTGATCGAACTGCAAAGTTGTGGAAAACTGATGGAACACTCCTACAAACTTTTGAAGGTCATTTAGATCGTCTTGCACGTGTTGCCTTCCACCCGTCAGGGAAATACCTCGGGACAACAAGCTTTGATAAAACATGGAGATTGTGGGATATAAACACAGGAGCAGAGCTGCTTTTGCAAGAAGGTCACAGTCGCAGCGTCTATGGAATCGCATTTCAACAAGATGGAGCATTAGCAGCTTCTTCTGGGCTTGATTCACTCGCACGGGTTTGGGATCTCCGCACGGGTAGGAGTATTCTCGTCTTCCAAGGACACATCAAACCGGTAAGACTCAAGTTTTGTTCCCTTGGTCCTCTTTAGCGATCATTTACTAACCCTTGTTTTAATCTCCACTGTTCTATATGCTTCTCCAGGTTCTCTCAGTGAATTTCTCTCCTAATGGTTATCACTTGGCATCTGGTGGTGAGGATAATCAATGCCGTATTTGGGATCTAAGAATGAGAAAGTCATTGTACATTATACCAGCTCATTCTAACCTCGTGTCTCAAGTGAAGTATGAACCACAAGAAGGCTACTTCCTGGCCACTGCCTCATACGACATGAAAGTCAATGTAAATACTTCTGTAGTCCCTTGCCTTAAGTATTTTTTTTTGAATCAGTCTTCTGTTTCATTTGCTTATAGTTTGATTCCTCTTTTTTTACAATTTGTCTATACCAGATATGGTCAGGCAGAGATTTCTCGCTTGTTAAAAGCTTAGCAGGACACGAGTCCAAAGTCGCCTCTCTAGATATCACTGCAGATAGCTCGTGTATCGCAACTGTATCACATGACCGTACCATCAAGCTTTGGACAAGCAGTAGCAACGAAGAAGACCAAGGTGGAGAAACAATGGACATAGATCTCTAGCTTCCTTATTCATATTTGCCCGAGAAAAAACAACTTAGAATCACGGGATTTAGGGATTAGCTTGTTAGAGAGAATCTTTATAATGGTATTTGATTGTAATCATGTCGGTGATTATACAAACTCAGGATGATGATACATTGTCTTTGAAAATTTTGTCTTTCAACAAAAGCAAATGACTGAACTTTGTTTCCCTAAGATACTACTTAGCACCATGTTAACAAAAAATTTACGTTGCTACATCAGATTGTACAAGAAACTAAAGTAATGTTCTGTATTTGTGACTTGACTGAAGAACAGAGAGAGGAGGGATCTAAAGATCCTTCAGGTTGCAAATTTATTTGTACCACCCAGCAAGAAAGTGTCGAAGTATGAAACAGAAGGCGCACGCTAGAGCCTGTAGTAGAAACAAAACAGAGTATCACAAAACCAATAGCGATTATTTTCATTACATGAAAATGGGGATGAACATAGATTTGATAACTACCTGGAAGACGAGAAGATGGATGCAAAGGGACTTTTCTGATTTAGGACCAAATAACCTCAAGTAAACATTGACGAGTGTCCCATCTTTTGTGCCGGTCAGTAATCCGGTTGCAGTATCAAACCTGGATATTTCAAAAGACAAGACGAGTGTTGTGTCTGTTCTTTAATCAGACTACAAAACGTAACAACACAAAGTTGGTTACCTCGGGAGCCGATGGCGCGGACATTTCACAATGCCAGCAAGCTGAAAAGTTATAAATATAGTACGTCAGATGGTTGAAGCATGAGTTCACAAGATTATAAATATGCTGGAGAAGAGTGTAATTTGATATGAACCTGAGGAAGCGACAACAGAAAGTTCAGAACTTGAGGAAGAAAGAAGATGAGGAGGGTTTCACTGCAAAAGCAAAATTTCAGAAGAGAAAGAAGGCATGAGAATCAGTTGCAGGGTCATATACTAGCTGGATATATGATGCAAATGATGAATCTGAGCATAAAGTATAAGAAACTAGAAGGAAAACATTTACTATGATATGTTTCTAAGAAGGCTATAGATTTGATAGTTTCCATGTAATAGTGAAGTGCCTCATAAAACTTAAGTAGGTTTCGAAGTAAACCTGAAGTGACCCAGAACGCCGACAACTGCCATAGTCATTCCGGCAAAGACTGTGTAAGTGTCTCCAACAAAAACTGAAGAAGGATGCCTAACAACAGAAGATGGCAAGAAACTGGTCAGAGAAAGCATTACTTCAACTAAAAGAAAAAATGAAGTTTAAAAGAGAAAAAATGAAGTGAAGGATTTTACCAATTGTAAGCTAGCAATGCCAAAGATGTTGCCATCAGCGGTTGAGTAAGAAATATCGAAAAGGCGTGGGCTTGGTGATACTCGGGATCAACAGATGCTCCGATTTGCATAACGTTATGTATCAGGATCTACAAGTTACTGGGATGCATTATATCTCAACCCAAAATGGAACAGAGAGAGAGGAATTCAGAGACATTATTTATGACCATCGGACTTACAGCAGCGGCAATAACAACCGTTTGACCGATTTCAAGGCCATTCAGACCAGCATGAATGTTTATAGAGTTTGTGCAAAAGACGGCAAGTAGCCCCATATATAACTTATATATCCTTCCTGCGACATTGAAAGATCTATTGAGCTAATCATAATCATTTACCTCCTCCAAAACTACAACTATGGAAGTCAGCGTGTACAAATGAGTGTAACATGGTAACATGTACAAGAATCAGTACCTAGATCAAGCAGTTCCAAGCCAATATAAGCAACTAGAGGTTTCGGTATAATAATAGTTGTATGTCCAGCATAAGCCATCAACAGGGGAAGGGTAGCGAAAGATGGCAGGACAAGTTTCCTGTTGTTCAAATTGACAAGAGAGAACATGTGAATCAAAATGACACGTGAAAATCATCAAAGGAGATACATAGGAATCTGAACTTACACTCTCCAAGGCACATCAAGGACATCATCTACAAATCCCAGTAATATCATGAAGCAAATAGATGCTAGTGCTGCATTATACTCCACTAGCCACTGCACAGAATCATTAGCCAAATTGAGGATCACTGACCCATTTAGCCAAAAGAAACTAATGGCCAAGCTTAGAACAGCACACACTTACATTCGAATCTTGAGTGAAATTAAAATACTGAAAGATTATCGCCACGATCAAGAAGACAATACCAACAACAATACCCAATGATTCAGGCCTGAAAAGAAAGAAGATGAAGCAAAATTTGATCATATCCTGAAGCTGATCACACAGATGGATCGAGACTTACACTTTAATTTCTCCTTGAGGCGTTCCCCTTTTGTTGATATCAAAACCAAACATGTTACGCCTCAGAACGTATCTGGCAGCGACAGGAATCATCTTGAGTGTGACGAAGAACCCCACTAAGCTAAGCCCAGCGTTAATGAGGATGGAGCGCTTGAGCTCGTTGTCAACCTTGTAGTGAAAACAGAGAAGGTAGAGATAGAGCGAGCAAAGAAGAGCAGAGATCACGAAGATCACTCCCAATTTCGGCGGCGCGAGACGGAATTCCTCACCGGAAGCAACGGTCTTCCGGGTCATCTTCTGCTCCGATGGCGCTGATTGGGGTTCCACCGGATCCGGTTTATTGGAAATTGACATTGAAGAAGCTCTCTTACGAGCTGCCATGGCGGATCCGTTTGCTCGTTTCAATTCCCCCGCCTCAGGATTTGCTTCCAAACAAACACCTTTGCCTGAGAGCAAACTCCCTTTAAGCGTCACAGAGACCAATAGAGCTATGCCACTTCGCTGCAATACGACACCGTGTCATCCATGTAGGATTTTTATGTTTTTCTTATTTTTTTTTTTTTTTTTTTTTTTTTTTTTAAAAAATGGAAAATTCCATTTCTANTTTTTAAAAAATGGTAAATTCCATATCTATGGAGGAATCCAAACTAATCCCCTGGAGGAAGTGCAGTACACGGATAGACCCTCTTTCCAGATATGCAAATAGGCCCGAAAGCATGAGATCATATCCGTGTGGGTGTCCATGAACAATGTGTTGTAGTTTCACGCATTAGGTAGATCGAACCTGAAACGTGTTGGTTCAATATAACACGTTTGAACCAAACAAACGATATAACAAGTTCCTCTAGATCACGAGATGAAGGAAACTATTTCAATATAACGAGTTCCTCTATACTCCGAAAACCGTCCTTAAAAAATAAAATAAATAAAAAATTAGGAGATGAAGGAAACTATTTCAATATAACACTTAGGGATGAAAACTTGAGATTTGAATCGAGTTTGAAGAAGATAAACAAAACAAACGATATAACGAGTTCCTCTAGATCACGCGTCCAAACAGCCGTAGAAGAATCCACTATAATCGGAAACCACTAAGATCAGATAATGTTCCTCTCGAAGAAGAAAGTAGGAAAATAACAAAAACTCTCGTTTTTCACCTCTTTTTTACAAACTCTTAATCTAACCTTTAATCTTGTTACTAGTTACAACAACCACCAAAGTGATAAATCCCAAACTGGGCCTAACTTAAATCCTCTTGAAAATTAGAATTTTAGCTCAAAACCTACAACTAAGCCCAATTTTAACAGTATATTTTTCAATATTAATCTTACATGTTGTTGCCTAACAATAAAAAAAAAAAAACTATACATGTTTTTACAATTCAAATAGCGCATGTTTTGTAGATTTGCGCATTAATTACAGAAGCAAAACAAATTGTATTAGATACAGAACTACCAAATGTATATTTAACGGAAATTAGCACCATCAAATTAATTTCTTGTCAATAGAAAAAAAAAAACAAAATTCGGTCTACTAATACTGTCATTCTATGTTGCAAAATTTCAAAGGTGTGTGTAATAGTACCAAACAAGAGGAACTGAATTAATTGAAATTTGAAAAAAGATGGCTATGGGGTTTTATTCTTTTCACTGTCGTTATCGAGAATTTCGATTTTCTTCTATGTTCGATCTCGATTATTAAATTACTTTTTGTGTAAGAAAAAAACAAAGATTAGGATTGAGATGAAACTACAAGAGAGGCTGATGTGAACGGAAAAATATAGTGACGGCTTACATCAGAATTTAGTTGTGAACACGTTTGTTTATTTCATGGATTGCTAAAGTTTTGAGGATATATCAAAGAAGCTTTAAGTAAAGCAAACGAATCACAAATATTATGAAAGGACGTTTTTTTTTGTTTGAACTGATTTTGAAAGGACATTAGAACGAAACTCGTAGACATAATATTTTTCCAAATAAAATTATTTGAATAACTAATAATATAATCAAAACCCATTATTTCATCATAGTGGCAACCAAGTGTATATACCAATATAAAAAAATATAAAAAAAACAAATAAACAAAAGGAAAAATAAGGCACTATATCTGTCCCCACACGGTTCCATTGTGACAAAAGGAATGTGTTTGTTGTATATATGTAAGCTGGTGCACATGAACATCAATTACAAGTTACTTGATCAAAGATAAATAAAAAAGAGGAAAAATGGGAGTGTACTTAGGCAAGTATTGCTATGTAATGATAATAGTGTTGGTGTTGGGAAATGAAGTGAGAAGCCAAACGTTAACAAATGGTTATTATTCAACTTCGTGTCCAAAAGCTGAGTCCATAGTAAGATCCACCGTTGAATCTCACTTTGTTTCTGATCCCTCCATTTCCCCCGGCTTGCTTAGGCTTCATTTCCATGACTGTTTTGTTCAGGTCCCAATTTCTCTTTCTTCTTCTTTAATCTCGATCTCCTTAAATCAATTATATATACAAGTTATCTGATTGTTGAATTTGACCAAGAATTGTTATGTAATGATAATATATAGGGTTGTGATGGATCGGTTTTAATCAAAGGGAAATCTGCGGAGCAAGCCGCTCTAGCGAATGGTGGTCTAAGAGGGTTCGAAGTGATAGACGATGCGAAAGCCCGGCTCGAGTCGGAGTGTCCAGGAGTTGTGTCATGTGCAGATATACTTGCACTTGCTGCTCGTGACGCTGTTGACTTGGTACGCAAGTTTACTAAACCCAAATAGGGTACTTTACTTTAATTCCTTTGGTAGATCTTAACTGATGAGATACCGCATGGAAACAGAGTGATGGGCCAAGCTGGCGAGTTCCAACGGGTCGTAAAGACGGGAGAATCTCGTTGGCATCGGAAGCATCGAATCTACCTTCTCCACTTGACTCTGTTGCTGTTCAAAAGCAAAAGTTTCAAGCTAAAGGGTTGGATACTCATGATCTCGTAACCCTACTTGGTATGTTAATTAATTCCTATGAGCTCTAACTTATTACCCGCACGAAAATAATTTATTTGATTTCTTTTAAAAAGATTATTAATTTATATTTTCTTGTAATTGAGTTTATTTAAATTAGAGTCATTTTTGTGCACTTATGTAGAGCAATTAGCCAATTATTATTACACTTAGTTGTCTGTAATGAACTTGTGCCACAATTTGTTTCTCAAAACATCCATTTTACATTTTCCCTCCATATAGACAGCACATGTAATTAAATATATATAAACTTTATGACTGAGGACATGCAGGTGCACATACAATAGGGCAAACGGACTGTCTTTTCTTCCGTTACCGTCTATACAACTTCACGGTGACCGGAAACTCCGACCCAACCATAAGCCCATCGTTTCTTACACAGCTCAAGACTCTTTGTCCTCCCAATGGGGACGGTTCGAAACGTGTTGCTCTTGACATTGGCAGTCCCTCAAAATTCGATGTAAGCTTCTTCAAGAACTTACGAGACGGCCACGGCATTTTGGAGTCGGACCAACGGCTTTGGTCAGACGCCGAGACAAATGATGTGGTGAAAAAGTATGCGAGTCGTGTTAGGGGTTTATTAGGGTTTAGGTTTGATTATGAATTTGGTAAAGCTATGGTTAAGATGAGTTCGATTGATGTAAAGACAGACGTCGATGGTGAGGTTAGGAAAGTTTGTTCGAAGGTGAACCTAGTATGAATACACCAAGTGTATGTAGTCTAATGGTCATATTGTCCTCCAAAAAGAAGTTGTCTAGTTCGAATGTCGCTTCAAAGTGATGTATGTATCGCATGTTGGTTGTGGTTGAGGGAGACTACAAACTCCAAAGCTTCCAGAATTTCTTCAACAAAAAAAAAAAAAAAACTATTTTGAATAAGACATAACATATATACTAGTATTATCTTTGCTTCAGATTTTTAATTACTGAATGTTTCGTAATTGTCTTGTCTATTGATCCTTTTACTTTTTTTTATTTGTCTCGGAAAAAAGTGTAAAAATGTCGAGTTAGTTTTATATCTCTAGCATTTACCGTTTTGTAATGGGCATTTAAATACTTGTCTTGTATAAAAATGATGAGTAAGGTTGATGTAGTAATCTTTTAGTCAAACATCAATAAAACAAAAATTTCCTTTCGTTTCAAGATTACATGAATACACTGAATTTTCAGATTTCAATAGAAAAAAATCTAGTAAGAAATTTAAGTGGTGAAGAGTATATATATAGAACTTTAAGTTTAGGAAATAGTTTTCCATTTTTCTCTAATATACAAGGTTATTATATTACTAAATTCCCTTTTTATCAGGTTTTTTACTAAATTCCCTTTTTTATCAATTATTATAATTTGCTTTTTATAGTGTTTGAGCAAAACTATGCATAATAATTGCATATAGTCAATTAAAAAAGACAGATAAATTATCGTTGGCAAAAGAAATTGGAAAAACCAATTGAATTCTGACAAAGAAACAAAACATATCAACTTCTCCCATTTATTAAAATGAAGGTGATGCTCGTGTCGGTCTATAGATAATTGCTTGGTCCAAACCACTAAGATCTGACCTTTTTGTTCAGCTCCATACCTTTTCAACTAAACACAATAATGAAAATGGTCAGATTAGCGATTTCTTTGTTTCTCTTTGCATTATGCTCTTTCACACCGTCTTCCTCTGCGAGATCCTTCATCACCACAAAACCTCGCGCGATTGAGTCCTTCCTCCCTAAACATAAGCTTGAGGTAATTCCAATTTTCAATTCATTGTAAGTTTCTGATCCAGAAAACAACTTATTGATTTTATTTAATATTTTTTGGGATCGTAACTTTTAGAATGGGGGTGTGTGTTCTTACACGGTGATCATTAAGACAAGCTGTTCCTCAGTGTCTTCCACCAGAGATAAGATCAGTATTTCGTTTGGTGATGTGTACGGCAACAAGGTGAGTTTTTTTTTCATTTCATTCTGCAAAATGATTCCATGAAATCGGATTTTGCTTCAATGGAAAATGATTCCGCAATCAATCGCTTCATTTCTTCTGGACATTCAAACAAATTTTCTTGAATTTTAACAAAAACCCGCTTCAGAGTATCGAAGTATTTTTTTTTCTCTTATAGATTTTGAGATCCAAAGAAGTTTGCTTAAATCCTCTGAAAAATTGCCCTAATAATCGTCGCCTATCCCCGATTCGTCTCAAGTCGGGATGACTAAGGGAATTTTCCTTCTTAAAAACGGATTACGCTGCTTAAGTGCTTAGTTAGTCGATTTATACGATTTGTAGTCAGAGATAAACAGCAAAATTCAGAAATTTTCTTATCTAAATTTCGATTTCCTTTGTCAACTGATTTTTCGACTTTCTGGGACGGCACAAAGGGAAAAGTTTATTTTTTTCTTTTCTTTTTTAACCCTTAAATAAAAGTTGGATATCTTTTAAAAAAAAACACTTAATTTAAGTATAGTACTGTATTAACTTGCATTTTAATAGTTGCGATAATGCATATATATTCAACAGGTTTTAATTTAGAAATTTCGTCACACATGTGGTTATATTCTCTTGATCATTTGTCATTAGGGAAAAACCAGTGGGATATTATATATTTACATTATAATATGATATTTTTGGCTACAGGTGTACGTTAAGAGACTAGACGATCCTTCGTTGAGGACATTTGAAAAGTGTTCATCAGACACATATAAGATAACGGGACCGTGTATGCGCGATGTCTGTTATCTCTACCTTCTCAGGCAAGGATCCGACGGCTGGAAACCAGAGAACGTCAAGATCTACGGCTCATCCATCAGATCTGTCACTTTCTACTATAACCTCTTTTTGCCCAACTCCGTTTGGTACGGCTTTAACGTCTGCAATGGCTTTGACAAGTCTTCTCAACCCATCATTGCCTCCGTTGCAGCTATGTAAGATTATTAAATACATAAATTAAAAAAGGGTTCATTATCTGTGTAATTGCTATTTTTATGGCATAAACAAAACATATAACTTGTGTTTTTGAGTGTATTTGTGAGAAAACATGTATGTTAATGCCTTGATTTGATCTCTTGCAAGTTGTGGTTTGCCATTTTTTTATATAAAACATTCGTAAAAAAACAAATTATTCCTATTTTACATAAGAGAGCAAAACTTGCGAATCTCTCGCTGAAAAGCCATTTAGAACTTTAGCCAAAACACCGAAAAAACCGAATAGATCAGAGCTTGAGAATAAGGCCAATGGGGCAATGATCACTGCCGTCGATATCAGGAAGAATGTAAGAATCATGGACATTGGCTGCGATGGATTCAGATACCAAGAAGTAGTCCAGTCTCCATCCTGTTGTTTCACACACCAATTCACCAGCTTTAACAATCCAAATAAGGATCTGAATATGTATCAAACAGTTTTTTTATACACACTTAATTACCTCTGTTGGTTTTACGGCCACCATGGCGATAACCCCAATAAGTGTAACCGACAACACCAGGATGTTGCTTTCTAAAGGTATCTACGAAGCCCTTGTCTAACAAGTTTGCACCAAAGGATTCTCTTTCTTCTATTGTAAAACCAGCACTTCTTTTGTTCCCCTAATTTTTTAACAAGATTTGGTGGCAAAGCATGAAAACCTGAGAGGTGACTATTGTTTTCAACTAATTTCAATGACCTATAACAGAAGAATCTGAGTTAGTTACCGCAGGATTGTAGATGTCGATTTCTTCATGAGCACAATTTAGATCACCAGTCAAGACTACAGGTTTAGACTTCTCCAGTTCCTGCAGATGCATGCAAAAGGGCCATTCAGGCTTCTGTAAGAAGAACAATGTCATGTCAGGCTTGAAATGTTTCTTACTTTGATGTAATTGCTGAGGGTTCGATCCCATTCTTCAATCCTGTATGACTTGAAAACCCAGACATTTGTTAAATTAAATAAAACTAGAACATGTCTACTGTAGAAACTAAATGGCGTAAGTTTGAGAGTACCAGTCTTTTTAAGCCATCTCCGGAGTTAGGGACATAGGTACTTATCAAGTAGAATGAGTCGAATTCCGCAGTCACAATGCGCCCTTCCATGTCATGATCTGATCCAGATAGACCGGTACCATATCTAACTGAGAGTGGTTTTATCTGTCAAAAGCCCAAACTCATTAGAACACTTACAATTCAATTTGACATATCAAATCAAATGGATATGAAATAACAAATAAGCCATTCTTGTGTTACCCGTGAAATAATCGCAGTTCCAGAGTAACCAAGTTTTGAGACGCTGCAGGACCAGAAACTATGATCATAGCCATCAATAAGAGTTTTCTTAATTTCCTCAACATCCTTCACCTGCCATAAGTGCAATAGCTGTATTTAGTACAAAAAAATTGAAAGTGCTGGTTTCTTTCAAATAAAGAGCAGAAACAACTTTAGACGGGATAATGTTATTTAATGACCTGGAGTTTGGTCTCCTGCAAGCACAACACATCGAAATTTTCTCTTTGCGCAAGTTGCAGAGCAGAGAAGCTCTCTAACTTCAACAATGCTCTCAATCCATTAACATTCCAAGTCATAACCTTCACAGACTTGGTACCCTCTGGTAGAGGGGGAGGTCTCATTGTCTTTGGGTTATAAGGTTTCCAGTCTTTCTGAGGCTTCTTATGGGCAAGTACAGTCCATGGTTCACTTTGATTCGTGGATGAGATGATTTCATCGGTTCTAAGAACTTTGCTAGAAATGGTCAATGATGCTCCTTCATCTTTTAACCGAGAATTCTGCTTACCTAGGAGGATTAAGGAAACACAATGTTTCACAATACTCTATGTAGATGCCAGTATTTAGTACACTGTGTTTGCTTTTTTTAACACGTGACAAACCTGTTTTTGTCGATGACTTCTGTTCATTTGAGATAGCTTTTGAAGAAACTTTAGCTTTCAATTTTTTCTCAGTAGACTGTTTTACTCTTCTCTCTCCATGGTCATCGCCATAAGCTTCAGAGCTAATGCAGTCATTTTCAGTAGACTCTTCCCGGTTGCTGATTTTTCTTTTGATAGTAAGACTTTCTGAACGAGTGGATGAAGTAGTTTCCTTTTTTTCTGCACCAGAACTTTCATCTGTAACAGAAAAACAGGCAAGGACTTGGTTTTTACTAAAGAAAAAATGTAGAATAGACACAGCTCCGAACCAAAATTCTTTACTGCATTCACTAAATAATCAGAAGCTATAGCAATTTTGAGACTTTTCATTCTATTTCAAATGGAACAAGCGTAAACAACTACTACTATATGCAAACAAGTCCAGATTCCTTTTTCCATTCCGTACATGAGATAGAGTGTGTTCTTGGTGTGACGTGACATACCTGGTAAATTGCTGTCCATATGAAGTCGTAAAGTTAAGATAAGTTCTTGTTTGCGTCCTTTCACAGGTAGCCCAATTTTCCTATAATTTGAAAACCATTGTAATACGAATACACAACTGTTCCACATGTTCAAACAATGAACAAGAATTTGGGTGTCCACAGAAACAATAACAAAGCAGCAAGAAAGGAACACTTGCCTCAATGTGGCTCTAAGTTCTTGAACCGTCATGGCTTCGATTTCCTTCTGATCATCCTGAACAATTCCCGTTTCATCTCTATCACTATCACTTCCCTAACCATCAAAACAAACAATTAAACAAGAAAACCAAAACTTTATGACCCGGTAAAAGTGAACTGATAATTCACAACCTTAGCACCAACCATCTGATAACAATTCTGATCAGTAACTGCTGCTACTATCTTGCGTTTCTTTCCCTTGCTGTTGTTGATAGAGAAAGGTATAGATTTAGCCGTAGCATTTGACATAAGTCTCTTGTTGAAACTTATTGCTCCTACTCCAACACCAAAAAAAATAGCTGAACCAACTCTTAAGCTCCTAAGAGGCACCACCAGAAACCTAGAATCATCATCAGTCACGAAATTTCACACGGTGGTATTCTGGAAAACATAACAAAGTTGAAAATTTGTCATAGCTTTAGGATTCAAACAGAACCCAGAAGAAATCCGAAATTAAAGGGGTGAGATTTGCCCGAATGTAAAGAAACGAGTGAGAAGATAACACAGAAAGCCCTAATATTTGAAGAAAGAGGCGATAATCCAGCAAACAAGTGGAAGCAGTTGCTTAATCAGATTTAGACAGAACCGTACTTGGCAACATTGATAACGGAGCTCTGGAGACCTAACTGGAGAACCTTGTTCATCGATAAAGGGCACATTAAGGGAGGGGAAAAAGAAAGAACCGCCAAAAAAAGAGCGTCTTTTTACGACGCGATTTCCAGTTTCGCTCGCTCATCTCTGCGCGTATATGCACGCGCCGTTTGGTTTTGTTCACTTACATATGACTGACTCATATTATCATATATCAAGACCAAAAACAAAACAAAAAAAGATAAAAACTGTTGGATCATAAAAGCTTTCCGTCTACATAGAGTTTATATAAATGGACCAAGGAGATCTCCAAAGCCTGCTCTAATATTCCTCTTAGTAGTCAAATCTAAGGAAAAAACAACGAAAAATGTACAGCAGGCTCGGTTTTATCTCTCTGAAAACTTTAGAATCATCCTCAAGAGAAGTCAAAGTTAAACACTTGGGGTTGATTTCAAGCTTGGAGGAGATTGCGGCGGCACAGCTGATTCTGCTTTAGATTCACCATCAAGGTTAAACTCCAGCACTTTCCTGACAGTTGCTTGAGATGATTCTCTAGTAATGCTTGAGGTTGAAGAGTTGTTTCTATTCCTTGAGAGAGACATGTGAGCTGAGGTTACCACTGAGCTGAAAACACCGGCTTCTCTTAGCTCTTGGATTATAACCTGAGAAAGATGATATCTTTGTGAAATCATAAGCACTCAGAGAATGTAAAAAGTTTTGGATTTGGTAGTAAAGTAACTGACCATTGGTGCATAGATGCGAGTCAGAATTCCCTTCCTAAGAAGTTTCAGTTTCAGTTTTTCGTCAGTCCATACAACTCGTTCTCTGTACCATTGCAACATTTCCTCTGAAGTTGATGTTGAAGCAATGATGAATGCCTGCAGAAAATTTTTTTAAAAAAAAGAATCAAAATGTGATGAACAAGACCTATAAATCAACAAAAAAAAGCAAATCAAATCCCTACTCACGGCTCTGTCAAACTCTAGCATGAAACATCTCTTGACATCCTCTCTAGTTGGTTTGCAGCCACATCGATCACGTCTTGAAGTAAGATCTGAAAATCTTGGGTAAGTGTAGTGCAGAATCGCAGCTTCGTCTAGTTTAATGTAACTGTCACAACAAAGATGAGATCAATGTCAGGGTTACAAAAGCAAAAGAATGGATGTCTCTGTCTAAGCCAAGTGAGAACAAGAACATACCTTGGGATCTTCTCGTAGTTATACCATCGATGAGCACCATTGGGCCGAAGATGGTCTTGAATCCGAGCAGCGGATTTCCCATTTGCATAGGTAAGAAAATAGTTCGGATTGCCACGAGTTGCCTCTTTATAGCTTCCATAGTAAACCTCTTTAGGAAGATGTTCATAATTCTTCTTGAAAATTGATACCTAAAAGTTACAAAATAAACAAGAACACTTTTGGATCTGTTAAAAGATAAAAACTCATAGGAGCATACATCCTAAGGCAGCTCTAGATGATAAAGACCTCACTGAAAGGTTCCTTGATATCATCTCGCTCAACGCTGCTCTCCTGAAACAAGAGCATTTTGTGAGTAATCCACATCAACAAACCCAAGAAAGAAAAATTGCAATGTCTTCAAAGAATCAATTTAACTCACGTAATTTGCAAAGATAACCGAGTCCACATCAGCAGGAACATCTCTGAGCAAATATCTTAACGAATATTCACGGGTTCCAGAAGGATGTACAAGCTCATCAGTGTCGAGGTGCAGTATCCACTCCATACCAGCATCCTATATATACCGAGCACAAGGAGAGAATGTGCAAAAATGTTGGTAATTCTATCTTTTTTCTAGTGACTAGGACTAAATGTATGTGTCAAACTACAGGGGAATGAAACAAGTACCCTAGCCATGGTGATAGCCATTTCCATATTCAAGCTTTGTTTCACGAATAATTCGTAATTACACGGTTTGTAAAAGAACTTCTCCAACCAAGTCTCATTCCAAATCCGGCTGTGAACCAAAAGATGTGATGAAACCTCAAATTAAGGATCTGAAATAACACATCTACAACCACCATTTTAGAGATGACCATTTTTACTAGATCAAGAACCATAGAAGGAAAACACAATGAGCACACCAATCAAATTCCAAAATGTCTAGCCTTGTCTAAAAAAACCAGAAGGTGGTTTCCTTTAAAAATCCTCCATTTATTTTCTTAGATGACTCTAAATCCATTAACTTAATGACAAAACACAACACAAGGATACCTTTGAGCTTGTTGTTCTTCTAATTCTCTTGTCCTGTATATAACGTTTACACCCTGCAAATAAAATCTGTCATTGTGAATAAGAAGGAACATAAATACAAAACAAAAACAAAAACAAAAAAGACAAATCAGGATTCAATATATAAGCTCACAGGGATGGTCTCCAAAACTCGAGACACGTTTGGGGAAGCAGCAGTGCCTTCAACGAATAGATAAAAGGTTGAAACTCCAATGACCTTGTGATAGAAAATCCATGGCAGTGTCTGCTCTAATCCAGCTGATGTGCTCGTCGTAATACATATCTACGTACACCACAAAAATCCGATTTTTTTTTTAATCATCTATAACCTTAAATAAATAAATAAAAAACCAAATTGGAACAAGAGGTCTGACCCTAGGTTTCAGATCCGGCTTGTAATGAAGCTTAAAATCCCGGAGATAAGGAAACGATGGGGTATGGCTTTGACCGAGAAGAGAAACGCAGCCCGAGTCAGAGCGAAGAGACCGTTTCTCGGGATCGCTGGCCATTCCGGGGAATGGATGGTTATCATTGAACCATTGTGTAACCAAATCGTTGATTCCGCCTCGCCATTGGAGGAGGAAGGCGAAGCAGGCTAAGGAGAGAGGAAGAAGGGTCACTAGCAAGAAAAGCCGAGAGGAGGAAGAAGAAAACAGAGTTGGTTTTGAGGAGGAGAGACCCGCCATTGTGAGGATGCAGCAGGAAACGCCAGGCGCGTTTCGAAGAATTGTGATGTATAGGTGTGATGATGTGAGGGAGACGACGATACTTGAAAGCTGAAACTGAAACGAGTTTTGAATTGAAAGAAGGAGCCGTTTTGTCAGTTGGCCATTCTTGTAATTTCTTTAATCTTCAGGCTCATTTATTAAATAAGGGAAATTTACTTTTTGGATTTTAAGGGACAATTAATATAGGATATTACTATCTTTGAAAAAAATTCTATGCTAAAGTTGACCTTGACCTACAAAATAAATTTTAATAAGTGGACCCACAAATATGTTTATTTCGTGGGGTAATTTTGGTAACAATCTAATTTAGGAATTTTCTACGTTGAATAACTCATTCTGCTAGATTTTTTGAATACATTGCCAAAAGAGTAATGAGAACAATGGCATTTAAGTTTGAGTCCAAAACTGAACAAGTAATCTGTCCTTGGTAACGCCCATTATAAGGGCTCCTACTGTTTTTTAAAATAAATTATGCTAAACTTATCATCCTTAGGCTAGTCAAGAAAAGCCATGAGGTTACATGAGGAACTTACCAAACTAACAGTAAATATGGAAAAGGTTTCCTTTTATAAGTAAATAAGATTTTCTTTTTATATGGAATATCCAATTTTCTATTAGTCTTTGGCATAATAGTCTAGTAATGTTATTAGCTCAACCGGTCGAAGCGTATTAATTTTCGGATCAACTAGTTCAATAACATCAACATGTTTTAAGACCAAAATTCTTTGTTCTTCACATAACAAACTTGTTAATCGTGAGGAACCTAACGTAGTACAGTATTGGTTTATACATAACACCGAATTGGTGGGAAAGAAAAAAAGTAACACCGAATTTTATTTTTATACATAAATAGATCGGCGACTTGATGCTTAATAGCCTAGCCACTCAGGTTCCACAATGTCTCCATAAAACCCAAAGACATAAAAAAAAAAAAAATGTAGAAGATAGTGGAATTTTCAAGGCTAAAAAGAGAGGTCTCGAGTTCGGATCACAAGGACTCAACAAACTGAGAAACTTGAAGCTCAAGTTGTTGCTTCATGACACAGTTCATTAACCATTCGCTTCTAAATGTCCAAACCCTTTTCTTTGCTGCACATAAAGCCTCCACTGTGTCTTCTTCGCACCCTATGTATATCGCTTTTGATGCCTCTTTTACCTTATCCACTCCTCTAATCACCTGAAAATTCCCCACAGAAATTACATGTTTTGCTTGTGGTGAAAGAAGACACTTGAAAAGAACTTACATTTCCACCAGCAGATTTGATGATAGCAGATGAAGTTTTAAGAGGCAACTGAATGTCAGGTCCAACGCATATGTCATATCCTTTAAGCAACGAGTTAGGTCTAGCTTTTGCTCTAAGAACTGTGCTTTTTAGATCAGTTTCATATTTCAACTGGTAGTCTTCGTCGTGCAATATGTGTGAAGCTTCATCTATTAATTCGGATCAAAAAAATAGTGTCAGCATTAGAATTCAGACAGCTTGAGAGTAAATACCCACCAGATAGATAATTCATGGGATGGTTTGTATCATCTTACTAGCAAATCTGCCTTCTCGAAAACTTTCTTTTAACCAACTTGGTGATACTATCCAAGCCCTGCAAGCAAGTATGATGCACCATCATATCGCTTTATTCTTGTGATTAAATATCTTTTACGCATAATTTCACAATATTTAATATGATGCTAGTAATTTAGTAAAGTTAAGCTAACCCAGAGCAAAGAGCAGTGCAGAAATTTAGCGTTTTCCTGACTTTTCCGGTGACAATATGTGTGCTCATGTTGCCATCCAAAGTCACATCACCACCTAGTTTTCTTATTCCCTGCGTAGAAATCAGAAGACAACATAAGGTGAATAGAAAACACATCAAAGAAAATTATAGTTATCCAAATACCTCTGTTAACCAAGTTTTCTTGTTTTCATCACCAATGTCCATCAACAAGATTCTATAGCGTTGTTCATTAGGACGAGCTTCTATGTTGACTAGAGACTCATACATCCCAGTCGCCGTTCTGCATTGTTCACCTTTGTTTCTTTTGCAAATAATGGGCAGAGGGTTCTTGGTTAAATCCACTTGGGAGGAAGAACCTTCTTTCGATTGCTTCTGCTCTCTTGCAGAACTAAGACCCAAATTCACCTTTGCTATCTCAGAGTCATTATTGTGGCTTGCTCTAATCCTTTTGGATTGTAGAGAGGAGAATGAAGCTTCCCAAGATCTCTTCAAGCCCGGTCTGGAATCACTGTCAGTTTTGGTAGCTTGATCAGAGATTACGTTACTGTATTCCTTTCCGACGGTCGAGTCCATTGGACTTCTGATACCAGAGAGACCTGTGTATGAGACATTGTGAGTTGAAACGGAAATTTCAGAGTCTTCTCAACAAGTGAAAATGCTTTCAGATATCGGATCATTAAAATTTTTTTAAAGAACTTACAGTCAACATATACGCTTTCACCAAAGCTCTCTCCAAGTTTAACTGAATCTCCAACCACAGAACCTGTGCAATTATTTCTGGCTAAGAGTGGAGATACCTCACATTGATGTTTCCATGAAGAGGCAATCTCAACATTTGCACGACTAAGAGAAGATTCCTTTTTCAGATGAGAAAGCATGAGAGTTGAACCGCCGGGAAAACACAAGGCTTTTCGAATATTAGACTTAATGCGTAACTTCCTTGCTTTTCCTTTCTGGTCTACCTCTGCGAGTGTTATAAATCCCTGTAGAGTTCGTAAAGGGTTACATGAAACCGATCAGCCCAAGTACTTCAAAAGATAGTTTAGTTCGAATCCAACAAACTATAAAGATAAAACTCCAATAACGAAAAATAATAATCACCTGTTTAAGCCAAAATCCTTCAGATTCTTTGTCTGCCCAACAGTATATAGTTCGAATGCCAACGTTATGAAGCCTCTTCAATAATTCTTCATAGACGAGTTTACCAAAACCCTGAAAATGTATTAATAAAATTCACTCTATTTTAGTTTTTGATGAGGTTCCTAGCAAGCTATATTTAGTATAACCAGTTGCAAAAAAGAGAAAAAGTGTACAATTCTACGAAACACTTAAAACCAAGTATGCAATATCTATACATGGAACTAATAGACATTTACTATGAAACAAAAGACCTTGAATTGAAACAGGGAACGTGGCAGGAGTTTCGATGAAGACCTACAACAGTAAGTGTCAAACTGTCAATGAGTCAGAGCAAACGAACCTTTTTCTGGTGTGTATATGTTACAGCAGCAAGTGGTATCTCAGCATACTGTGTATCAGCAGGGACTATTTGATAGGTGATTGCAGCTAAGATCTACAAAAAACACATACAAAAATCAATTTTACAGTTGCAGTAAAGCAGACAAACTGAGAGCATTTTTTTTTGCAGATTAGTTAGATAGATTCTGCTCTTCTATTGGAACAAAATAACAAACTCTTGAGTGCATATAAACTTCAATCAAATTGTGAAAAGAATAAAGCCTTCTCGTACATAGAATATATGTATAATGTATATTCAAGATTCATCCAGGGCCTAGGCAGCTTGTGATCAAGGTTAGAGCATAACTAAAAGCTTATTTACCTCATCTGAGACTCCGTTAAGTGTGGACTTCAAAACTAATGAACAATACTTGCTGCAATATAGGACAATTTTCAAATAGAGCATTAAAATGGGTCCATTCTCAATACAGGACAATTTTCAAATAGAGCAAAAAGAACTCTCTGTAATGGAACAAGTAAAGACTTGATATTAAAAAAAAAAAGAGACTCGTAAGTGCGGAATACCCTTTAGAGACGCATATGTCGAGGAATGCAGATTGCTTCCCAGTGTTTGAAGCGTATTTCATGTCAGGTAGCTCTTTACTATATAACTTCAACACTTCCTGAGTGGATAAAATTACGAGTGCTTATGAGCGATAAGACCCCTAGAAATAAATGATAAAAACTGCATTGCAACATGCCAAAAAGAAAAAATCAAGTGTCAAGACTATGGCAGAGTCCACTTACCTGGAGATGAGATTTGGTAAAATCATCTTCATCCCGAGGATTAAGAAGAAGAAACATGTGTTCTTTCGGATAAGCAGAAACGATTTTGTCCTTCTCTACACAATAAAAGAGAACTAACTAAGAGATTCTGCAGAGAGAGAGAGTTGTAGCGATTGCTACACATTTTGCTATTGCCATAACAGATTCAGAAATTCGTGGATAAAACAACATAACCACCCAAAATACTGAGGGGAATAAAAATCTCGCAAGAACCCAAAACGCTACATTACAAACCTGAGATTTTGACTCTGTTGTTTCTAGAAAAGTTGATCTGAATGCTTTTGGGTCCGGATTCACATGTAAACTTGTTACCATCCACAGCGACCTCGTAATCACCTGGAGAAATCAATCAAGATTCATTAAATTGGAGCAGAGTATCGGAAAAGTCGATGCTTTCGAATTCCTACCGATAGGGTAGAGAGAAGACTGCGTCGGCGGCGGTGCTCTCTTTGGCGCCATGATGATTTTACAGAGCGGGATTTCAAAATTATAACTTTGCACAAAAATGAGAATAGAATGAAATGAAACGTCGAGAGATTATTATTAAAAACGCTTATCAAAGGGCATTTACGTAATTCAAAATTTACGCGCTTCAAGTTTCGAGTGCCAAAACCGGAGAAATTCGAGATTACGCGCTTCATTTTATATTTAATTATTTATCCTATATCCTAATTATGGCACGGCTCGAGGACTTGTGGAGCTTCAAGACGAGGGCTTTCGCATCAACCGATTTAAACCCAGACCGAAAGTTGGGTAATTTTACTAATTCCGGTTAAAATTCGGAAATGTCTTCTCTTCTCGTTGGTGGATGACATTACTAATTTTACTATATTCATGTAATCTACATCCTTTTCGTAGCCCACCAACCTCTAGTCTGTAGAGAACAGAACATCTGATCTAGGAAACTAAAAAGTAGCTGAGACGAAAATAGCATCTACATACATTTTTTTGGCTTTCTCTTGGTCTTGAAGCCGAAGCAACATTGATGCAACAGCTTCATGTACCCATCACCGATTGCATTTAAACCAAACGTTCTACTAGCTTGTAAAGAACTGGTGATAGTATTGATTGTTCAGATGTAGAAATAAACTCTAGTTCTCATTTCTCTTCAGATTTTACATTTTTTTTTATGTTTTTACATTTTTGTGATAAACAAGTTGAGAATAAACATCATAAAGGTACAAAGTTACAGGTTCTTCGTGGAAGCAAATACTAAAATTACAAAAGTACAGTGGCTAAAAGATACAACGACTCTGACTAGTTAACAACAAGAAACCCATCACTTCTTCAGCGAGGCTGGTGGATGTTTCTTGGAGCAACCCTCTGGTTTCCCCATTTGGCTGGCTTTTCCGCATACTTTGCCGGTTCTGTACCTGATTTAGGGCTCCTGTTTCCAATTGATTTCCTAACCATCTCACCATTCTTTCCCAAGCCTGATGATACAACAAATTCATTAGTCTCCAAATCCGTCGACCTAGATTGAAGATGGAGCTCTTATTATTGCCTTACCAATGTCGGAAGGTGCGTGGTAGATTTGTCCACCGAATCCTTGATCAAACTCAGCAGAATCAGAGTCGAAGAAATCTTCCATGTCATCGAAGTCGAATGACTCTGGAAGAAGATCAGCTACATCGACCTCGCGACTACGATTCTCGTTCTCTCCGTTGTCATAGAAACCGTCTGGGCCTTGGTGCTGGCTGATCCAGTAGTCATGGTACCAAGTCGAGGTTGTCACCAATTGCCACCATTCCGGCGAGAAATCTTCCACTTGTCGAACAGCTGCCGGAATAAACAGGGGTGCATCAGGGTTTAGGGTAGATCGTCTTCCTGAAACCATCGCCATTTCTTTAACTCGAACTTAGATCTGTGCACACAGACAGCAACGAAAATTGTATGTTAATGGATTGAAGATATCAGATCTGACTCCGAAATCACATGATTACATTTTAAAGCAAACAGATCTATATATTTGCAGAACTGAAAACGAAGCAACCAATCAAAGCGCCCAATACGACGATCATGGTTAAATAGTAACTACAAATTTTCGATCAGCATGATTTGAACATCGGGAGATCTGGAGACTTAGTACCCAACTACGGAGGTCAAAAGAAGTGAAATCCGTACAACTATTAGCTAGATCAACGATCACCGTACAGATCGCAACCCAGAAGATAGTTTAATCACTTCATTTCTCGCTACTATTGAAAAACTTTCACGGAAACCACACAAAAACCATCAAAATCCACGAACAAGGAAGGCAAAAACCATCCGATAATCGCCTTGAGAAAAACTGATCGAGCACAAGAAGACAAGACAACACCAGATCTTTACCTTGGGACGAGAAAATATCTGCAACTCGCTCAAGTTGATATTTTTTCTTCTTCTTCTTCTCTTTACAAAAGCAAAACGGATTACGATCAAACACGATGCGAGATGATAACGGGAAGAGAACTCATATATAAAGGAAGGTTCGGAGCCAAACCTAAGGTTCGGTGTTCCTAGGCAAAATAATGTGAGAGACAAGTGGGTAGGTCTGGACCCGCACCTAACATGGTTTTGAGTAATCCACCGTCCACGTGTAGACGCGTTACTGTTGGCTTTATTTGACTTCATTTCGTCCCAATCCGTTGGCGACTCGTCCAAAGTAAATTATTATTCTCTCTTTAAAAATATCTTAAATTCAGTCGAGGAGAGGATAAGGTAGGAAACTAATCCAATATAGGCCCATTAACGATCTAATGGGCCTAACCCGCCCATGGTTTTTTTGTTTGTCTCCGCCAATCTGTTCATATTTGTTATTTTTGTTTATCTCAAGGTACTGAGTGTGAACCTCTCTGCTTATTACAATAACAATGAAATTTACAAGTCAGTCTTGAGATAGATGATAGATACCAAAAAAATAAAAAAAATCAAAGAGGAGTTTAGATAAGAAACAGTAGATGCTTAAGTGGGGTCTTAGGATCACTGGTAACATTCAATAATTATGTTACTTTGGGTTGTAGCTTGATCTGATTAGGTCTGGCAGGTTTCGTGAGTGTGTGTGACTGCGTGGAAAATGAGTTTCCGAGATATTTCAATCTTTCAACTTGTATCTTGTTTTATGGGGACTTTATCTGAGTGGAGAACGTTCTTCCCTTTTAGTCATCATTTTCAAGATTGAGCTCACATTGGGGATCTTTAGCACTTGCTGGTTGCATATAGAATCACAGGTGATAGACTTTTTAGTGCTAATAGTTCGCAAACTATGCTTTTACAATCCAGTTTGCTTATCAATGGCTCCATATTCTTGCTAAACACATTTTAATTGCCATTATCGTCACAGGACTGACAACAGATATATTATTAGTTAAACGGTTTCTGGTGTTGTTATCGTGTTAGTACCAACAGTCGATTCTAGCCTTTACCTTCGTTCTAACGTCTGAACTGTGCATTTTTGTAGGACATCAAGTGTGAGTAGCTAATCAAAGTTGTGACCAGATGGAGAACCAAGTCTTACGACCTTGACAGGTAGCAGAACTCGGCAAGAGAATGGCTGAAACAGGGGTGGCAAAAGGTAATCAATGAACAAAGAGCTCGTTAAGGTCTAGAACAATTAGGATTATCAAAATGATCACAGATCTTCCTTGGTATAGTAGAATTGAATTGAAATTGTTGCTTTCTTTAGTCATTGTTTCGGTATCAAAACGGACGAATAATTGTCTTCATCAACCACTTATGGTCAGTTTATAATTAGCAATGACAAGGCTAGTAGATGAAGTAGCTCAAGGATAAGAACAAGTCATTGACGGGAAGGAAGACGTTGTACTGATTTCCAGGACAATGCTAGTCTCACAATGTGGGTTAGCTTCAAGGAGACTAAATGTGTTCAGGTTTTGTTTTTGACTTGACATTCTTTGAGTTGGATTTGAATAAGGTGCTATCTTGATGCTGACCTATATATAGGCTATTAAGAAGATTTTAGAGGTATGACCGTATGACTGACTGTAACATTGGAAAACATGAGGGCCCTTTTCCAAAATTTGGTGCTTTTTTTGCTTGGCTAAATAGAGTGGTATAGGTATACAATACACATGTATTTTCTGTTGTTACAAATGTGAATATCAAGAATAATATACCTTGAAATAATAAATGAGATGTTATCTTCTTCTCTCTTTTGTTTCGTAAACTTAAATGTGATTTTACTAACTTCAACAAAAATATAAGACTTCAAATATCATATATATAGTGGAAGTGAGTATAAAATGCAGATTTTTATTCTATTTTATTATTATGAACATTTAATTATCATACCACAAAAAAAGTTCATCCAAAACTAATAGTGTTTTCTTTTTTGCCAACAAAGTGTAAAACTCAAAAGAATCGATGAGGTAAAATATTAATTTTCTATAAGATGCATACAATTTCAGCATTACTAGAACAGGATAAACAACCAATTTTATGAAATAATTTTTAATCGTAATGTATTTAAAAACAAACAGAAATATATCTGCAAAGGACAGAAACCGCGTGAATCTTGTTTTAAATATATTTTTGTGATTGGTGGTTTCAGTTTCATCGTATTGAACGCTGAGTTTTGGATAAAAGCTAAAAAATAATAACTGCAAAACGCGTTTTACTTAAAACACTCTCCACTTTTCCTTCTCCTTCTCTTTCTCCTCTTCCCATCTCTATTGCTATAACTACTCATCAGTTTCTGGATCTAGGGTTCGCACTGTGCTTGATCTCCTTTCGTCTACGTCGTTTTCATACGGAGATCAGAAGACAAGAACAATGAGCCAGTACAATCAACCTCCCGTCGGTGTTCCTCCTCCTCAAGGTTTTCTCGCAATTCCTTTTTTCTGAATTTCCTCTCTTCTGTTTTTGAATTCGGAGTTTCGATCCGTGTATCTTAGATCTGGTTATCTCGGTGCTCAATTTTGGTTTTGTTAAACTACTTTGATCTTGTTCGGTACGATGGATCTGAATTTTTGGGTGTTTATATAATCGGAAATAGGTTATCCGCCGGAGGGATATCCAAAGGAGGCGTATCCACCGCAAGGATACCCACCTCAGGGATATCCGCCGCAAGGCTATCCACCTCAAGGATATCCTCAGCAAGGCTATCCTCCTCCGTATGCGCCGCAATATCCTCCGCCACCGCAGCATCAGCAACAACAGAGCAGTCCTGGGTTTCTAGAAGGATGGTAAGGCAAAATTGTTTTACTAATTTTTTTTGTTAGTTTCGTATGGATCTATCTATGTAGGCTGAAATTGACTATTTTCCGTATTTGATTGAATATTCAATAACTGATTCTTAGAAAAGGTCATATGCTACAGCTAGAATATTCCTCTGTAGAGCTTGACTTTTGTGTGTGTTAATGAGTGACTGTCTTTTGGTTCTTGTTCCTGATGTGTTGTTAGAAAAAAGATGGATCCTTTTTCTGCTCCCTCTCTTCGTGGATAATTCTATTAATTGTGATCTACTGGATAATTGCGTTTTTTGTTCGGTTGAGTGGATTTGCATCACCACCATCGCATCTTTTAAGATTTAACATGTTTGCATTTAGTGATTTTGTATCAACCATTGAACTACTGGTTACTAACATTGCACGTTTAAAGCAATCGGATTTGTAATTGTGTACTTGAAACTATACTTGTACGAACAACTGATAGAGAATGCGAACAATGTTTTGGTTTTGCAGTCTTGCTGCTCTGTGCTGTTGCTGTCTCTTGGATGCTTGCTTCTGATTGGAGTCTCTGCTCGAAGCTGCTAGTTTAATTGCAAGGGAGGGTTTGGGTAAGCAAGAACCTTGATTGATTTGTGGGCATTAAAATGGATCGCTGATGATCTATCGATTATTCTCTTTCGTTTATGTTTTATGTTCTTCGGTTCATAAATAAACTATTGTCTTTGGACGTTCTTAGCCCAGCATGGATTTGACTATGGGAATGTAAATTGGTGGTAGACAATTCTGTGCCACTATTTATTGCTTTCTCCGTGTGTGTTCATAATTCATATGATCATATCTCAGTGATTTTATTCACGCTCATATATCATTGATATCAGTCTATCGGTATAATTTATAATATCACTGAAAAAATAGATTCGTTTCGCGATGAATTTTCACTGAATATATGGTCAAGCAACTAATCCACATGGCCACATGGCCCCATGGGTTGGTTCCATTGTCGCTGTTAGGTAATGGACACACAAAGACAATGATGTGTCAAAATTACGCTTTATGTTCATTCCATTACAAATATTAATAGCAAAATTTTATTTAATAAAAATCCAAACAACATAACATCCAAAACAGTCAAAACTAAAAGGAAAAGGCTTAATTGGTGGTGGAGTCACAATTATTAGAAGAAGGCTCAAGGATAGTAGAAGCATCAGGCGACCCACACCGTTTTGTCTCGCCGTTGACATAAAGAATCAAACCAGTTTGGTTCTTTTCTCTAACAACAATCGCCTTCTCATTCTTAAATCCGTATGTCGACGCAGACACTGATTGAACACGAGGTTTGGCCTTGTCGACACTTTCTACTGGACTTGGCTTCGGATAATAGAAATCGGTTGGGAAAAAATTGAACTGAAGAAGGCCCGACATTGAATTTTTGCAATCAAATCGAAAACTCAAAACAACTGTGTGAATATGTATACAGAAAATTTTCTCTTGTGTTTGTGTTCCTTATATTGCTTTATATATATGGAAAAAGGGTTCGGAGGGGTTTTGTTGGGCACTGGAGTTTCTTGGGTACGAGATTTACTTGAGGAAGAAGTCTAGATTGGTTAGGGTTTGAAAAGTCTTTAATCTGCCTTTGACGCTTTGACTTTAATGTTCGTCTAGAAGTATCTAGAAGAAAAAGGCATGATGTTCTTAGTTACCAATAATGATTTCCAAATTGTTTATTTATATTTGGAAACATTCCAATATCAATTCACTCGCAGCATGCTCCGAATTTCCATATTTAAATATGAACTATATTTGTTTCCATAGACAAGAACGCGAACCGGTTTCTGGTTTACAACCAAAAAAAGTATGAAACTTAATTGAAAAAACAAACAAGATTGTAAAATGTTAAGGAATAAACTGTTAGCATGAACTCAAATCTTCATTAATTCATCTAATTGCCCCTAAAACCTTGCAAAACTGAAAACTACTCCATAAGATTATAATATATTTAGATGCTTTTGATTCTCAAATCTCTATACTCTTGGAAGCTAACCGTGGCTTTTGATTTCACCAATTGTTGCTCTGTCTTTATTATTTTTGAACACTGTTTCTTGACATTTATGTAATTTAAACTTAGACGGGAAAACAAAAAATCTCTACTCAAAATTTTAAACATCGTTGTTTAAATTAAATTAAAAGGGATTTTTGTCGATTTAGGCTTTGCTTCATTTTGGATCATGGTATTTTTATCAAAAAAAAAAATCTACGGAGCCAAGTGGTAAACAACCCATCTCTGCCTTGCTGTTTAACTTTTCCATTAAACCACTAGACTAAAGTCATTATCTAGTTTTTTAACTGAAAGTCGGATGCCTAGGCTTTGGGCCATGGCCGGCTCTAATCTGAAGCCCATTTAAAACCTATATTCTGGTGACCAGAACAATGTATGTTCATTTGGGTCTGTTACTGATTTCAGGGATTTGGTGTTAGGCTAATGATTTATGGGATATTGATATTTGAGGTTGGTGACAAGATGTTCTTATGACCACTAATGATGTGCTCTGTTTTAGTGGTTTTGGCGTTTTGGGGTATTGTCATTTGTGTGTGCATCTGTTTGGAAACGAGGATAAGACTACTCCTAATAACACAAATTTTGGGGCCAAGTCACCTCTCCCCCTTCTTGTGAGAGCATGTGTGAGGTGCCAATGGGTTACTTAGTTTACAAGTAACTGACCTTAAGATTAGGTTTGATGTTGTGTGAATACAAAACTGCAACATCCATGACGATTGCAGTTAGATTTTGGAGGGAACAAGAGAATAAGTTAATTAGAAGCTTGAAGTAAGAGTTTCGTTTTTGTGAAAGGACTAGCTTGCAAAAAAATTTACACTACAGATTATAAAGAAGGGAGTTTCTAATTCTCAAGATTAGTCCTCTAATTCCATTAATTGACATTTACTTTAGCCTTATAAAAGTTTCTTCGTTAGCAATAAGAAATGTCTTCAGACACTAAGAAGGCAACAAAAGAAATGTATTGATTTTGCTTCATATCATTTTCTAGAATGATAACAGCAATTTTATAATATCCGAGGATGTCAAAAGATAAATTAAATTATTCGGTTATAACAATTTTTGTTATCAGTTCTACACAAAAATTATTTTTTAAGAGCAGAGCCGGCCGTACCAAGTAGTGCGTCTTACGTTCCGTATAATTTTTTCAAACTTTTTTTTATAGCCGAAACTGTTGAATATTTTTGTGCTAATGCCACTGAACTTTTGCATCATAAAATATACATATCTTTGTTGTGAACCTTTACAACAAAAAAAAAGTTTTTGCTTCATAAATCCTTTAACAAAAAAGAACACACACACACACACAACGTCAACGTGTTTGGCCACGCCCACGCCGATGTTTAGCACTAAAAAAGGTTATAGTAACCCATAATAAATTGGTTTGAAGTCTCTCTCTCTCATGCAAATGTTGAGAAATTACACAGCATAGACTTTTAGAAAATTAAACAGGCTTTTGGAAAAAAAATTGATTTTAAACTGACAAATAAAAAAAGAGATCACAGTAACCCTTTTTTTTTTTTCTTACGCGTGTCATGGAAAAGAGTATGAACCAAAATTTACGCTAACTGGCTAAGTAAATGAACTCATGAATAATAAAATAAATAAAGGAACTAAATCTCTAAAAAAACATCCTCGTAATTCCTCACCAAATAATATAGTAAATAAATAAAAAGAAAATTAAATTAGGTCATGAGTCATGACTAGACGACCACTGCACCTGCATGTCTTGTGACGATGTCAGACCACAACTGCGAATCTAATCCATACACAAACAAAATCATAAGTAATCAGACAATTACATTTTTGTTTCTTTACTCGACTATATTTAGCCCCCAGTATTACAAAAAATCAGTAGATACATTTGTTTTCTGCTCAGTAGATACGTTGTCTAAGAAAACGGAAAATATACATTTATTTTACAAAAGGGCAAACAAACAAACAAAAAAAGTTGAAGGAATATGTAAAAGAGGAAATAAATATTGAATTTGAATTAGACAGGAGTAATAAATATAATCTAACTAATCATCATAGAAATAAGAGATTCCATGAAAATAAAAAAAAATAAAAATAAAAGAAGAAAAATGGGGAATGAATGATGTTGTAGGAGGACGTATAAGTATCAAAAACACCAAACCACTCTCCACGAAGCTTCGCGGAAGCTGCCATGGCTTCCTTCTTTCTCCCCCCATTTAATACCCTCCTTCCTCGCTCTTTCCTCTCAAACCAGATTCTACTAAATACATCAAAATCTCTTCTTCTCTCAATCATATCTTCTCCGATTTCGTAGCTATGAAGCTCGCCACAAGCCTCAACTCCAAGTTCCTCCGCCTCAGCCCCAAGCGTCTCTTCCGCTCCAAGTCCAAGGCTTCCGTCTCCAGATCTGAGCCTTCTTCCTTCAGCTCCGGTGCTTCTTCCTCTTCCTCCGATGGCTCGTACGGGAATCTCAAGCCAGGTCCCGCCGCGACTCCAATCAGTGTTCTCCCCGAGAACTCCGGCGACTGGTCCCAGGTTTCCGGAGATCGCGATTTTTACTCTGAGCTGATTCAGGCGTTCAAGTTGATCGACCGAGACGACGACGGTGTTGTTTCCAGGGGAGATCTAGCGGCGCTGCTTAGCAAGCTGAGTCCTGAGCCGCCGAGTCAGGAAGAGGTGACTCTGATGCTCAGAGAAGTCGACGGAGGACGAGACGGCGGTTGTATCAGCCTCGAAGAGCTCGCTAGCCGCGTCGCCGGAACCTCCGGTGAAGGATCCGTCGAGACGGAGGAGATGAGGGAGGTGTTCGAGTTTTTCGACGCGGATCGCGACGGGAAAATATCGGCGGAGGAGTTGCACAGAGTTTTCGGAGTCATCGGAGACGAGCGGTGCACGGTAGAAGAGTGTCGGCGCATGATAGCGACGGTTGATAGGAACGGCGACGGTTTTGTTTGCTTCGAGGACTTTTCACGCATGATGGATCTTCAGGCTCCAGCGATGAATCATCATCATTGATTCATCTTTTCATTGATGATAATGACATCGCCATGCTCTCTTTCTTTTCTTACAAATTATTTAATTACTGTAATTTCTGTTTTGCGGTCGGTATTAATTTCGTGACGGCAAGCACTTAAAGTGTTTACCGTCGTTTTAAATGCTTATACTAATGTTTCACTCTCCGTTGGTTAAAAAAATTCATAATTACATATTATAACTACTCCTAATAATTACACGAGATTTACCATTTCATCCTAATAAATTACCTATACTAACGTAAAACTGAACATTAGTTAATTGAGGTTGTAAAGCCGTTGAGCTAACTTTTGTGTGTGTGTGTGTTTTTTTAACAAGCCCTTCAACAAGTAAAAACTTGTGTTTTCTTTGTATATCCAGCCGAAAAGTTATATTTATGTTTTATGTAAAAAGAAAAAAAAAACGGATTTTCTTTTAATTTAATGCAATTAAGGTGGTTAAAAAAAGAGCTAACAATAGACTGATAGAGATACGTCGATGAGAAGACTCGGTTTCCACTAAACCCACATGAAATATCTTTACTACTCAAAACCTATCGATTAGGCTCTTTATCTCCAATTATTAAGCATGCGTTATCTTTTTTTTTTTTTAAGTAATAAAACCTATAAATCGTGAAGTGATGAAGATTTTCAAACTGAATGGAGTTTCACTTATTTGCAATTCTTTCAAACTTTCATGGCAATTGGCACCCCCGTTTTATGCGATGCTATGTGTTGGTTAAACTAATCTAACAATATGTATTTAACCAACGAAAAATTACATATGCTAACGATGTTTTGAATTAATCAATAATACAAAATTTAGACTAAAAAGAATGAATTAAATTGAAAAGACTATGTCCATAAGGCCATGATCAATTGAGAACAGTTCTTAGAACGTTTCTTATAATTTATATAATCAAAAAAATGTTAAAAAGATTAGATACGG
>OVAY01000475.1:4402-32999 GCA_900406395.1 Kernera saxatilis
AATATATATATATATATATATATATATAATTATTTTTTTTTTTTCTATTGAAAAGAAAAGTGAAGAACTTTGAAAAAAATACGAAGAGTGTAATTTCCCTTTAGCATTGGTCCCTCTCTAGCCTGACGGTTACAGTCGCTGAGAAGGCCATTGAAAAGTTGCCAGCTTCTCCATTCCACTTTCTCGCCACCACTTTCACCTGAATCCCCACGTCACCCTCTCTCTCTCTAACTTCATAAAGCCCAAACCTTTTTTACTCTCTCTCTCTCTTTCTCAAGCTCGAGCCTTTTGATTCTCTTCATGGGAAATCTCTGTTCTTTGTTTGCTCCGCCGAAGCCCGTGAAGAAGAGACGACCCATCACCAAGCGACAATCATCCGGAGCCGGGTCGAGTTCGGGTCCTAATAGCAACCGTTGGAACCGGGTCAGATCGTCTTCCTCTAGGAGGGACAACAAGTTCGAGGATGCCGTGATTCAGGAACACGCTCTTGCCGCTGCTGCCATTTTGTTCAGACAGCAGAACGATGGCGGCGGCGACGGCGGATCGCTTCCGTTTGATCGGTCCGCGTCGCAACGTTATCCGGTTTCTGGTTCGAAGAAGAATCAGCTGCCTCGGAGCTCGAGCTCGAGGTCAAGGTCCTCCACGGATCCTCTGTTGCAGCCTCATCAGTTCCTTAACCAGGTTCTGACTTTAATTAGACTTCCTTGATTAAAGTCAAATCTCTTAATGTTGTTAACAGAAATTCCTTGAATCCGGGTCTTAAAATTCGTGATTAAACATGAAAAGCGAGACAAAAAAGTTGTAAATGAGCTCAATGCTATTTGAATAGAGAAGTTCTTTGGAACTGGAATTGAATTGTGTACAATATGGGAAAAATGTGATATTAATTCTAGATAAGCATTGATTAGTCTCCTTTCTTGGCATTAAATGGTGAACCTTGGATTCTCATATTCTATAGTTTCTTTAATTCTTGTTGGCTCAACTAATTTAGTGGTTTACAAAGCAATGCGAGTCTTTTGTCGAGTCTTGAAACCTGGTGCCTCCTATTTTTTTGTTTCAATCATTTTTTCCATTGATTATGGACAATGAGATTATATTCTGAAAAAGAGGAAGACATTAAAAATATTTATCTTAATCTTGAGATTGTAGTTCCAATTTCTTACCTTTTAGCCAAACCTCATTGTTGAACTTTAATCATTCTCTTCATGTGTTGTTCCTATCTACCATGTAGGAATGTCTATAGATAGTCTTATAGATGATTCAATTTCTGTTTTCCCCGAGGGCCATACAAACCTCACCGACCTGCAAAATAGGAAATAGTTTAATACGTTTTCTTGGGGTTCATTCTTTATCTGGAAGTTAATATCTTTATTCCGGTCTTTGAGTAGGGTATAAAGCTAGATGACTTGGAAACAAACCATTTTGTCCTCATCCATGGAGGAGGTTTTGGCGCTTGGTGTTGGTACAAAACCATTGCACTTCTTGAGGAAGATGGTTTCAAAGTTACCGCCATAGACCTAGCTGGTTGCGGTATTAACTCCTTCAATATAAATGACATCGCCAGTTTGTCACAATATGTAAAGCCACTTACTGATATTATTGAAAAGCTTCCCATAGGAGAGAAGGTTCTGTTTCTGTTTGCTTTCGACTTCTACTCCTTTTCTCTTAATTTCATCTTCGAAAACTGGAAAATGTTTATGTAAAAAATTGCAGGTGATCTTGGTCGGTCACGATTTCGGTGGCGCATGTATATCTTATGCTATGGAACTTTTTCCTTCGAATATTTCAAAAGCGGTTTTCCTCGCTGCAGCGATGTTGACTAATGGTCAAAGTACACTCGATATGTTCTCGCTGCAGGTTTGCTTTCTCGCTGAGCTCTTCTTGTGTTTCAAGCTTTGTTCCGTGCCATAGATTAATTGTGATTTAATTGTGATTATGACACGTTTTGCAGGCAGGTCAGAACGACTTAATGAGAAAAGCTCAGATTTTTATCTATACAAATGGTAATGAAAACCCTCCAACGGCCATTGACTTGGACAAATCTCTTCTCAGAGATCTTTTGTTCAATCAGAGTCCTTCAAAGGACGTTGCATTGGCTTCTGTATCAATGAGGTCAATTCCATTTGCACCGGTTCTTGAGAAACTATCTCTCTCAGATGCTAAGTACGGTTCAGTGAGACGGTACTACATAGAGACGCTAGAAGACAACGCCATACCAGTGACTCTACAAGAAAACATGATCAATAGTAGTCCACCTGAAAAAGTTTACCGGTTAAAAGGCGCTGACCATGCTCCTTTCTTCTCCAAGCCACAAGCTTTGCATAAAATTCTGCTTGAGATCGCCAGGATTAGCCCTACCTAACCCCTCTCACAGGTATCTTCATCATACTCATTAACTGGTGTTTCAAAGTGGCTCATCAGATCTCTCTTCCTTTGTATTTTTTTGTGATTTTGTTTCTGTTTCATTTGTTGTCTTTTTTTAAGGTTAAGTCTGTATTTCTTTCTTCTTGTTGTTCTGTTTTCATCAGAAATAAAATGTTGATAGAAAATGCCTGTAATGGGACATAGGCTGCAGATCTGTTTTCTGTTAACCAGATGATCAATGAAAATTGGACCTTCCAGTTCATCTAGAGGGTTTTAGTGACTTGGTTCTCTTTCAGACAACTTGCAACGAACTTTACTTTAATCCCTATATCTTCCAAAGAGCCAATGCAAATTGCAACTCCAATCCAAAGCGAAAAGCAGTGGGCCTAAGATATGTGACATTCAATCCCTACAATAATGTAGAGGCCACTATGTGTTTGTATCTTTATAATGGAAATCAATTCATCTTTATACAAATCAAATCCTACATATATTAATTGAGAGAGAATACCTAAAGAAAAAGAACTCATGTGTTGTTCATTGCTTCGAATTCGAATTTGTTAGAGTCTTACTTTTATTTTAGGACCAAATATATTGAATTTAGAATATTCATTGTTGTTGTAAGACATCAAATGTTTTATCAATTTTCAAAATATAGTTATGCACTAATCGAACGTTTAGACGCCTAATTGAATAATCAGAAATTAAGCCGAGATTTATTTTCAAGTGTTTTTAATTAATTATATATAATTCATTGATTTTAAATTTAGTAATAACCAACAAGACTATAAAATTTCATAGATAGTATTAATTTATATGAAAAAAAAAAAGGAGTGCATAGAGATATAAGATGAGAGCGATGTAAAAAAATAAAAAATAAAAAAAATAAAGATATAAGATGAGATGAGAGGGTATTATCTTCTTCCTCTCCATCCACCATTCCCCATCTCCTAGCATTTAACTTTAGACATGACCAAATCAGTTTTCTCCTTCTCCTTCTTCTTCTTCTTCTTCTTCATCTCTCTTCTGCTTCTTCTCGCGGCTGCTGCATTGGCAACCGCATCTGCAGGAAACGCCACAAATGGGTTGAGATATGGCGGATGTGCTCCCGGAGACACCGTCGGAGAATGCATAACGGCGGCGGACGAGGTGGAGGAGGAGAAGGAGGGAGTTGAGGCGGTGGTGCGGCGGATTCTGCAACAACAGAGGAGGTATTTGAGCCCAAGTACTCAGCAGAAGCAGCCGGTTAAGGACTGTAAGATCTTCGGTAATTGCATTGGAATTGCAAATTCGAATAAGGCACGTTGCACTTACTACGACAAATGCAGACGTTACCCAGGCGGCCGGCCAGGCTAATTTTTCTTGTTCTTTTATCATTATGTAATTTTATGTTGCTTTCTTTTTTTTTTTTTCTCTCAATTGTATCTGTCTTTTATATATGATCTTCTTGTCTTTTAAAAAAAAATATATACATAACAATAAGAAAGTCGGTCCGTTGTTGAACAAAATGGAAAATCCATGGATACTTATTATTTTTTATAAATGGAATAGATGTCATATAAGTCGTTTATAGAAAATTATTCATATAAACGGAATTAAAAAAAAAAAAAAAACTATTCTATTGATTCGTAAGAAATTATTTATAGATTCAATTGGTTTTTTTCGGAAAACACCAATTCATGGACATCTACTTTTTATGAATAGATAAGATACAAGGACATTTCAACAAAACACTAATATTTTCTTCGTTAATCCGGTAATCAAGATTATCACTCATTCTTCTATGGATAATATATCTTTATAAACGGAATATAATATGTTACAACTAAAAATAACATGCTAGCAAAGATATCAGATTCTTTCTCTTCTTCATAAAACAGAAGTAAACAAACGTTTATTTACCATCAAGATGTTGTATTATTATACTATTTTACATCTTAATGTCAAGGATTTAACGGCAAAGGCGGGATGGGTGATAAGAGATGATCGAGAGTCATGGGGAGAGGGTCAAGTTCTTGGAATCGCTGTATCATCACCTTCTTGAAGCAGAGTTTCAAGCTCTGATTTTTTTTGGTTTCCGCAATGCAGAACTGGTGGACTAAAGGGTACATGAATGTGACTTTTGAAGACAAATTGCTTGGACATCTTTCTTTCATTTTCCATTCGCCTAAACTAATATACACACACAATCATTAAGTGATTCGCCTAAATTAAGTTACCCATGTGTTAGTGATTCCCAAATCTACCCGTTTTGGTATGGATCGGTTACGAGTACCCCAAATTTCCGGGTAAAGTAATATATACTAATACTACGGTCTGCCGACAAAAATTAACGTTAAAATACAATCATTTGTTACCTACTTGAATAATATATGTGTGTGTAATTGTATATATAATTGGAGTCAATTGCCAACCGCAATTATGAGACCAACAAGACAATAATTTTATGGGATTTTAATAAAATTTAATGTGTGCATAAAGATGTAATAAAGGAGAGGGCATTATCATCTTCCTCTCAATCCACAGTTCCACATCTCCTAGCTTTTAGTTTTAGACATGTCCAAATCAGTTTTCTTCTTCGCTGTCTCTCTTATGCTTCTTCTCGCGGCAGCTTCGGCAACCTCATCTGCAGGGAACGCCACAAGTTGGTTGAGATATGGCGGATGTGCTCCTGGAGATACCGTCGGAGAATGCATGACGGCGGCGGTTGAGGAGGAGGAGGAGGGAGTTGAGGCGGTGGTTCGGCGGATTCTGCAACAACAGAGGACGTATTTAAGCCCAAAAACTCTGCAGAAGCAGCCGGCTTATAACTGTAAGATCGCCGGTAATTGCATCGGAACTGCTAATCCGAACGGCGCTTCTTGCACTTACTACAACAGATGCAAACGTTAAACCCAACCACCAACAAAAAACAGATGCAAACGTGCCAGTAGCTAACTTTTCCTTCTTCTTTTATCATGGGATTTTTCATGTATGTTGCTTTTCTCTCTCTCTCTCTAGTGTGTGTTTTAAGATCTTCTGGTTTAAAAGAGAAAATAATTTAATGTAACAATAAGAAAGTCGGTTGAAAATAAAATGTCGATCGAATTAAATGCATACAACATTGCTTTATATATAAAGAAAATTGTCAATAATCCTTTCTAAGGATTTCCCGTCTTGCCATTCATAAGAGTTTCAAGATTATCATTTTCGAAGTCCTTTAATCACCAAACGAGGCAAGTTATTTCAGATTTCTAAATCGGTGTTGTCAGTATTTTTGGATAATATTTGTTAGGTTTCTGTCTTCGGAGTTCCTGGTGAGAAGAAGAGCGTTTCCTTGCAATAGAAATTAAGTTCCGTTTGTGTGGCATAGTTTGTTAATTTTCGTTTGTTTTTAGTTCCTATAATAGTATCCCTCGTTTGGGTTTGTGGCTCTGGAGGAATAGTTCCTGCCGGCTTATGGCTCCCGTAAAACAATCGGGGTAGTATCGACCTTGTATCGACTATGTATCTTGTTCAATTACCATAATAAAACTTCAGATGACAAAAAAAAAAAAAAAATTGGAATTCATGAAAAAGTTTCAATCGAAAGTAGCAAAGAAATTGGGGTGTTTAATCATGAAAGTAGCAAATATTTTTTTTAAAAAATGGTTCATAGTAAAAATGTCCATGTGAAACAAACGAAAACCTCATTATTCGACACCTAGCTATAAGTATAAGAACAAATGACAGGCCATTCATTTTGCAATAGAGTGTTTACGTACAAAAAGACTGGATAATTTTAAAAAGTAATTGAAATTTATGGCAAGAATTATTAGTCAATCAGTTTCAAAAAAAAAGAATTATTAGTCATGGACTCATGGGTATTCACTATTTCCTAAAAAGAAAAAAGAAAAAAAAAAAACATCGATCGATACAAAGAGCAAAAGATAAAAGATCAGGGCTTGGCCCAATTTATGAAATTGGAAGCCCGTATGTGTGATTTACTAAGACAATTGTAAGGTTGTCGTTGTCTAAAATTTAAAAGAGACAACTCAGATAAGAAAGTAAGAAACGAACACCGACAAAAGATGACGCGGCTTGTTGACGAGGCAGTTCTATAACGATAGGCGGTGATGCTATTTTCCGTGACAGACGAATGAAAACTTACGGGTTCTAGATTCTGATGGACCCAAGGAATTTAGACAAACATGCCGTCGTTTTCTTCGAACAACTGTACTTTTGCAAATAGATAGTAGTAGCTGTAGATGAATAAAATAATTCTTTTCAACTCAATAAAATATTTTTTTTTGGTAAGTTACGTCTTTGTTTTCGCCTTGGTCCCTCGAGAATTACCATTACATTTTTGATAAAATAGATTTTACTTGTTTCGACACTCGTTTATTTGTTTTAATTTTCTGAATGTTTTTTATTATCATTAAAATTTTAATATCAGCCAAAACCCACATTTTAGTTTCTTCAGAGACATCCAATAAAAACAAGAAAAAAACCCCACACCTTCACAAATGATAATATTTTATTTAGTTTTACATCATTAATGCAACGTTCTAATCGAATGTTATCTTGCAACCAGTAGATTTTCCTATAACTAATGTTATCATATCATCAAATACTTAGGCGTACCTATGGCCGACTCTACTATTTTAATTCTGAACTATTTTATTTGCGAAACTGCAATTATTATTGTAATGTTTGTTTTTTCCCCCAAGATTTTGCGATGTATATAAAACAGTGATGCTAGTAATATAATACATTTCTTGTGATGGATCTTTTTGGTCAAGTTTCTATAAATATATAGAAAACTTAAGCAAGTAAAAGACCGATTAAAACGAGGAACTTTTGGCTTTAAGTGCTCCCAAGTCTTTAAAGTTAACTAAAGCCAGCTCTCTCTCTCTCTTTCCTCTCTGTCTCACATCTTCGAGAAGTTTCCGCCGGCGGGAGATCAAGTAACGGTTGATCAGAGATCATAGAAATGGACATTTCCTTCTCCAGATTCTCCGTTTTCGTTCTGCTTCTCCTTTCTTGGTCCAGCTTCACCACAACAGGTTTGGCTCAATGCTCTGACCAAAATAAAACTAGAGAGTTTTTCTTTTAGACTTTTGGCATTCTGTGATAAATTAGTGTTGATTCTGAGAAATCCCTTGAAATCGAGTGAAAAATTTTGAAAAATGAAGAATCAGAGATGGGAATTGACATTTAGATTTTAGAACCTCCATCGGACCATCTCCATGTGATGTTGATGACGATGATGATGATGGTCAACTTGTTGAATGCATAAGCTTTGATCTTTTCTATTATCTTAAACCAATTGATAAGAAAAATCTTTTTTTTTTTTTTGCTGAAATTTCTGGGCTTGGCTCTGTTTCTGGTTATGAGCTCACCAATTCGATTATATCTTCTACACAGAAGCTTATGATGCACTTGATCCAAATGGAAACATCACCATAAAATGGGATATCATGAGCTGGACTCCTGATGGCTATGTGGTAAGAAACCTTATAACTTTACCCCTGGCTCAAAGTCACAATCTTTTGAAACGCCACTTGTTATATAATCAAAATCTTGTTTCAATGTTTGCGCAATGGAGTTTATGGTTACCAATTCTTGACTTCTTGTTCTTTTTCTGTAGGCTGTTGTAACAATCTTCAATTTCCAACAATACCGTCACATTGAGGCTCCGGGGTGGCAATTGGGATGGACTTGGCTGAAGAAGGAAGTGATATGGAGTATGGTTGGTGCGCAGGCCACAGAACAAGGAGATTGTTCCAAGTTCAAGGGCAACATTCCTCATTGCTGCAAGAAAACCCCAACCGTCGTTGACTTGTTACCTGGAACTCCTTACACCCAACAGATAGCCAATTGCTGCAGAGGCGGTGTGATCAGCTCATGGGCGCAAGACCCCGCAAACGCTGTTTCTTCGTTTCAGATTAGTGTTGGCCAATCTGGGACAACTAATAAGACGGTTAGAGCGCCTAGGAACGTCACTTTGAAGACACCAGGACCCGGTTACACTTGCGGGCCGGCTAAAACAGTTATACCCAGCAAATTCATCTCTGCGGATAAACGAAGAAAGACTCAGGCTTTGAGTAAGTTTAGGCTTTTGTTAGCATCTACTAAGAGGTTTATTGTTTTTTCTTGATTCTGATTTCACATCTCTTGTTGTTAATTAGTGACATGGAACATGACGTGCACATATTCGCAGTTTCTAGCCCGGAAAACTCCCTCTTGTTGTGTCTCACTCTCGTCCTTCTACAATCAGACTATAGTACCATGCCCAACTTGTTCTTGTGGATGTCAAAATAGTTCTCACGCTGGTACATGTGTTGAGTAAGTTCCTATTCTCTTAGAAACTCAATCTTGGATTTGATTTTTTGTGTTTTTTTCCCTTTTCTGAATCATTTCTTGTAGCAGCCCGAAAATAGCTTCGGTAGTACGAGCTTCTTCAGGGAAGAACAATCTCGAACCGCTCTTGCAATGTACGCAGCATATGTGTCCCATCAGAGTTCATTGGCATGTAAAAACTAACTACAAAGAGTACTGGCGAGTGAAGGTCACAATCACAAACTTTAACTACAATATGAATTACACGCAGTGGAATTTGGTCGTTCAGCATCCCAACTTCGACAATGTCACGCAGCTTTTCAGCTTTAACTACAAACCGCTTAGTCCTTACGCTGATATAAGTAAGTCCATAGCTGCTTCTTTCCCATTTCTTATTCGCATTTCTTTCTCTTGTTCATATGCATAACTCTTTGTAGGTTTGGACTTAGAGGTAATTAATTTCATGTTTTGGATCATATATATTGCAGACGACACGGCCATGCTCTGGGGAATCAAGTTCTACAACGACTTGTTAAGCCAAGCCGGTCCAATAGGCAATGTACAGTCAGAACTTCTGTTCCGAAAGAACCCGTCGAAGTTCACATTAGAGAAAGGATGGGCGTTTCCTAGACGCATTTACTTCAACGGCGATAACTGCGTTATGCCGCCTCCAGACTCATATCCATGGCTTCCTAACGCTACTCCAAGGCTTGCAACTTCGCCATTCATCACACTTCTCATCACTTTCTTCTCTGTTTTGATTCTTATGTAGAGGGATCACGTCGAAAATTCGCACTTTTGACCTGATTCATACTTCTGAGATCGGACCGGATCCAGTTAGGGATATCTAGATACTGCCCTGGACGTGTTTACATTACAAGTGTGTTAATGTGAGTGTTATTATGAAGCTACCTCAATTATATTGGCTAATTGTATGCTAAACATTGTTCTTTGCCTCTTGGAATATAACATAGATCAGAGCTGCGGTAGTTTTACTCGGAATTATTGAAAATTCAGAGTGAAATGGTAAATAAGCTAATTTAGTACTCATTTTATTATTAGTGACATGTTTATATGATTAAAAAGAAAGAACTTGTGAATTAGTTCGATGACAACATTGTAAACTTCACTAATATTGGATTATTTTGGATATAAACATATTTTAATTATATATAATTATAATTAAACTTCACTACAGATATTTCTTCCATTTGGAAAATATATAAGTAATAATTGAAAACGTTTAATTTCAAAATTGACTATATTTTGTTGTCTTCAAATATTTCCATATTTTGTCAAGGTGAACTTCTATTGGTTATTAAAGCTCGGGCTCACTAAAAGATAATAGTTTTATCATTATAAAAAAATATCACATGCCTGATTTTAAATAAATGAAATATGAACTATGTCCTAGTTTAGTTAATTATAATTATGCACATATCACACTAACACCAAATGCAAGTAGCTATATATATAATAAGATGAATCGGAAATTTACTAATCCAAAGAAAGTCAAAACTGCTATCTAAGGTTTCATTCATCATCGATGGTGCTTAATATGATCAAGACCTCCCGAGTCAGCCCCTCTGCTGATTCATTCTGTGACCCACTCGTTCTCCCACTCACTTTCTTCGACCTAAAGTGGTTAAGAGATTCTGTACAGCAAGTCATCTTCTACAAACTCCTAGAGTCATCTCCCGAGTCCTTCTACTCTGTGATCCTCCCCAAACTCGAGCAATCTCTTTCCATTGTCCTCGGTCACTTCCTCCCGCTCGCGGGTCACCTCACTTGGGACCCGCAAGATACCAAGCCGTGCATCGTCGTGTTCCCACACGACACTGTCTTGTTGACAGTGTTAGAGAGCGATGCAGATTTCTGCAATGTTTCAGGCAAGGGAATACGTCTTGCAAGGGAGTTACGTGCCTTGGTGCCTAAGTTATCGGTCTCCTGCGACTCGCCGTGTGTCCTTTCCCTGCAAATTACGTTGTTCCCAAACCAAGGGTTCTGCATCGGCATAGCAGCACATCATGCGGTCATAGATGGCAAAACCATGACAAATTTTTATAAATCATGGGCTCACATCTGTAAATCACAGACACATGGAAACATGGGTTTACCAGATGATTTAACTCCGGTTTTAGATCGTACGATCATCAATGTTCCTTCTTGTCTTAAAGCCAAGATCTTGGAGCTCCAATCTGCAAGAACCCTCAAACTGTCTCCCATTGGAGAGATCGGCGATAACATTGTCCGTATCACGCTTGAGCTTACTCGGGAAAACGTAGACAAACTTAGGGAGCGAGCCAAGAACGAGTCATTGCTCTCAGTCTGAGCTACACTTGTCCACGTTCGTCGTAGCTTACGCCTATATGTGGACATGCTTGGTGAAGACGCGTGGAGGCGAAGAAGATAGACCAGTGCGTCTCATGTATGCTGCCGATTTCAGGAACCGGTTAGACCTTCATGAGACATACTTGGGGAACTGTGTGTTCCCCATCGGTTGCTTTGGACACAAAGCTAAGACATTTTTGGGAGAGGATGGATTCGTGAAAGCCGTCGAGATCCTCAGCGATTCGGTCAAAGGTTTGGGTTTACTAGGGATTGAGCAACTGTGCGAATTGTACGTGGAAGGAAAGAAGAGCGTGAAACCCGGTACACAGCTTGGGACTATTGCCGGTTCAAACCAGTTTGGGCTATACGGTTCGGATTTCGGGTGGGGAAAACCCGTCAATACTGAGGTCGTATCCATTGACCGGAACGAAGCGTTCTCCATGTCGGAGAGGAGAGATGAGTCCGGTGGCGTGCAGATTGGTTTGTGTTTGAAGAAGAAGGAGATGAATGTTTTTCTTTCTTTATTTAAAAAAGGATTGGAAAATTGAATATTTTTTTCTGGCTTTTGATTATTTGATCGTGGGACTTTCTCTTGTTACTGTTTGAGATCTTGTAATATGTGCGATTTCAAAGCAAATTAATAAATTCATTGAAAATAACTGGATCTTAATTATTATTTTTTGTCAAAACTAAAGAAAGATTATTTGACCTCGTCAAATTTAAAAAAATGAAAAGTCATCAAAAAAAAAAAGAGAGGTAGGAAAATTAGAAAATGCTAAATTACCCACAGATTTGGGATAGTTTGGTAAAAAATCATAACTTGAAAAGCATTTAAAAATATAAAATAACTATTCTAGATGAAAATATGCTTCAATCTTACAATGTCTAATTACGTAGGAATAACAGTGAACAAATGAGTTTCCTCACCAGAAATGTTCAATAATCTCAATAGTTATTGTGAATATCGACAAAATAGATATGTTATTTACTATTAAAATCCACGTTGTATATATATATATATTTGCTTTTTAATAGATTTCTTACTTTATGAAGCAGGCGCAGCTCGGCGTAAAAAGAAAACATAAAACATAGTTTTATTAAAAATAGTTATATTTCTTAAATAGTAAATACTTCAAATTTTGACATCTTATGGAGTATTTCTTACATAGTTATATTTCTTAAACATAATTAATAAGATCAGCCCACAGGAAAGTCCGTGGGTTTTAAATTTCAATTTTGAGGGCATGGACTTCTGTATTACTTATGTCAAAGCTCTATACTATATATACGTATTGATTCTCTCATTTCTCACACAACAATTTAAAAAAAAAAATACAAAAAGTTGACAGTAAAACAAGTTCGTATATTTGATTACTATCTTGAAAATTGAAATGGGGCGTTGGGTGAGACCTGAGGTAAGGAGAAACTATTTTATATGATCTAAGTGTTTGTATTCGAAATTTAAATGATTTGTATGCCTATCGTATGATTCGTATCAGCAAAATAGATAGGCTTGAGGATAAGAAAAGCAAAATACCGATACATTAATTTGATGTTAATTTAAATTAAACAAACACAATTAGGTGTACCCTCTTCTTGGAGCAATGGGATTTGTGACATCTATGGTTGTGTTTCAACTCACACGGAATGCATTGTTAAACCCTGACTGCAGGTTAGTCTTCACCGAATCTATTATAATTTTTTGTTTTGTATAACTTTTTTTTTTTGGTTAACTTTTTTGTTTGTATAGTTAAAATACATAACGTATAAATCCGGTCCGTAAAACAATCCACCTAAGGAAAGGACAAACGATATTTTCACGTAAAACAAACCACACAATAATATATATTTTAGGCCACTAACGAAATTTTTCTCTAGTGTAATGGTCAGAAATGTATAGAAAATGACTTTGAAAGAACTGACTGTATTGTTATTATAAAAAGGGCCACAATTTCTCTGTTTGATTCGAACCACCGACGTCTAGTCATGTAATAATCTCCATAATTACTTTGTCTTTTAAGTCATATTTGGTAGAACTCTACTAATATGTGGGTTATCTAGTAAAAAAAAACTAATTTATTGCTGCGTTTATTTTTTTTCAATTAATACATATTCTAATATTTATATACTAATGGTTTCCTTTAACTTTATAAAAATGGTAGGATAAATAAAGCGAATAGAAAAATGGGGATTCTGGAAAATGAAGACGAAGGAGAAAAATATGCACAACACAATCTTCGCAAGTATTTGAGGACCCGTCAGCCTCAAGTTATGCCTTCTCTCAACCGTTTTTTCTCTCAAGAGGACAACTAGTTCGATCATTTTACCTTTTCATAAACTAACTGAATTTTGTCTTGAAATGCTTTCATTTGTATTGGGATTGTTTCAGATCCTCGTTTATATATCTATTAATATTAAAAAGTTGAAACATGTCTAAACATTGCCATCCTAGTTTGAGATATTTAGAATCAAATATTCTTCAGTGAAAACAAAAATGTTGTAAATCTTGAGAGAAGAAACATAAGACGTTAAATTTAATGTTAAACATAATTTCAAAGAAAGAACAAATGCAAAAAATAGTTTCGTTAAACATAAGTTCACTTCATTTAATGTTAAAATACAAAAGTACAAATATAAACAAGAGAAAGGCTGAATAATTTTGTTATTTAACATCAATATTGTTAATCTTGACTTGGTCAGAAACGTAAGACGTTAAATAAAAGACTTGGTACCTAAAAATTTCCAGATATTTTATTATTTATTCGGTTTTGAAACAATTAAGAATAAATGTATGCAAAAAATGTACAAGAAGTTGGAAACATTATGCACTTGCAAAAAACATACATGTTAATGTTTCGTCTATCGCAAGGCAAAGAAGAAAACCTGACTTGGGCTAAAAGGTTTCCACCTGATCAGTTTTCACCTCTGTGCAAAATCTCCAGACCTTATCCGGAGCAGTGAGCGAGCATAGGGCTCAGGCTCATGCAGCTCTTAGAACAGTCTCCCAATGACCGAACTTGGAGCTGAAAGTGCCTCCACCATGCTGCTCTGCGTACTCAGCCATTGTCGCTCTCGCACAATCATTCCACGTTTGAGCTATTTCTTTAAGCAATATCGGTTCTGAAAATTCCTTCATGAACAAACTGAACCTCGATCTTGTTCTCGCGGATAAATCCTCATACTTGTGTAGACTGAAATCCTCATACTTGTGTAGACTGAACACACGGGAAAATAAATCTCTAAGATCAAATATGTTTAGTTCCCTCTTGTGATCAGATTCTACAAAAGTTTCATACCTTGAGTCGAAAGGGATTTTCTCAAGAAGGATTGGGGAACTATATGGGTAATTCGCAGGAACTAGCAAGCGTAACGGCTGGATCTGTGACTGCATCAAACATCGGAGACAAAAATAGCTGATCAAAGGGAGAAAAGAAGATTGGAAACTAGTAGGAAGAAGAAAACTTTCGAGAGACTTACGATATGTCCTGACTTGTAATGAGCTTCGAACGTGGCACTGAGAGCCACAGGGGCATAGGAGCACGTGACGATTGTTCCTGGAGTAATTTCACTTGGATAAACATATTCATTGCATATATTTATCACTGTCTCTATAAGTCTCCCGTTTATTTCTTTGATTTCTTGCAGGAGGGCATAACCAGGCTGCAAGATTGAGAAACAGCCTTATTTTCGATATTGCATTTTTCTTTCATGGTTCGATAAAATAAAGGAATTTTACAGGCTCAAGATTCTACCTCAATCTTGTTAACTTTCGAGCCAGATGATGCTGTGGAATCGACTTCAGATTCCAGGCTACTGAACTGTTTATAACCATCGGTTTGTGATGCGATATTTAGAGGCAGAGTGCTGATTGTGCGCTTAAATCTCTTAGTCGGATTTGTTTCTCCTTGCTGCAAACGGAAGTTTGTCCTCGCACTCAAATCCTCGGCTAAACCAGCTCTAAATCCTCCAACGGAGTGGACCGATCCCGCAAGCCTGTCAGCCAAACTGATGACCGAGCTCATCTCACTTACAGATTGTGCCAAGGATTTTGGTGATGATGATCGAAACTAGAAAGCCACACACATTAACAATTTGATCAGCAAATTTGGAGAAGATGGAGAAACTTAACTTGAATAAACTATAGAGTATATGACTTCTCTACTCACCGCTTTGATCAGACGATCAATAGGCCGATCTGTGATTGGCTTGGGAGGAAGAGTAAACGGAGGATGCTCCTGAGTGCCACCAAAACTAGAAGGACTCTGAGCTGCTGTTTGGAATTGGTAAGCATGCGAAACAGGAGACTCAACAGATATGGGCTTCACAGGATCCCCTGGAATTGGAGACGGAGCACGGGAAGTCACAGGAGATGGGGCAACAAAAGGCGAGCCACCAGACTGCGATGGGGTTCCAGTTTTGTTAACTGTTGTAGGCTGGTCCACCAACCGCGGAAAAGAGTGGTTCTGTATCTGTGGGGATGATGCTGATGGAGAAAAGTTAGACATCCGAGCGGGAGAAGCCAGTGGCCTTGGAAGCTGGCGCTGACTCGATGAGAGACGTTGCTGAAGTAACCCAGCAGCTTTAATGTTGACCCCCTGCCTCATCCTCACATCATTCATCTCGTTTGTTTGATGTGAAGACGGCATTTGGAGCTGCTGACTCGGTTGTAACGGTGGTTGTTGATGCTGCTGCCTCTGCAATGGCTGTTGTTGCATCGGGCGATGATGAAATTGCTTCTGCTGAAACATACTAGACTGAACGGGACTGATATTTGAGTGTACGACCTGCGGATTACTTGCAGGATTCTGTTTAAGAGAAGGTAACACGACGTTTCCTGAGGAGGCGATAATGTTGTTCTCATCTTTTGGTTCCATCTTAGGCCGTGTCTGCAACAAATGAGGCATTGCTGTCTGTGATGTCGTAAGGCCAGATACTGAAGACGAGGCCTCATTTTGGAGACTTGGCCTCAACCGTGAAGTCAATTGATCGTTGTCAAGAGACTGCGACACATGGACTTGACCACTTTGGGGTTGTAATGCTGTTTGATGGATCTGAGAAGGAGGGAATCGCCCTTGTTGCTGCTGCATGGGCCTCCGAGTCTCTGTCTGGTTCTTGGTCCATCTCAATACTTGTTCCTCATACAGACTAAACCTATCTCGGTGCTTCTCTGATATACTGCTCCTACGAGCATTTAAGAACACAATAACTAGTTCCACCATCGCTTTGCCCGCCCTTAGCTTTTCAGTCGCCTCATATAGCATCTTTTGTTGAGGAAGAGACTCATCAATCTGGAAACAATTGGTTTTGTTTTAAGAACAAGAAGTATCAGATCGAAATCCCGGAAACGAAACAATTCGGTTATGACTGAAGTACCTGCCGCAATTTATCCGTAACTTTTTGGAGCATTGTAGTCAGAAGAGGTAAATACATCTCCCTCAGGGCTTTTATCTGCAGGAAAATGATGAAAAGTTTGAAGAATTAAAAGACAGTGGAGGGTTTTTCAGTTTGAGATTTATACTGAATAATAGGTTTCATAATATAAATCATAATTTCATGTTTGTGATGTTAATATGCGAAGAGATACCTTCTGATAGGTCTCCTCCTGCCAGTCCCAACCACTGGCATTTACCGTCTTGCCTGTAGAATCTTGAGATGCTATAAAAACAAAAACAAATTATTACCATAAAACAATATTGGAATCAAAATCATAAATAATGAAAAATGTATTCATCGATAGATGAAATATCCCTGAAGTATTTGTGGCTATCCAAAAAACAAAGTGCATTTACAGAATCGATATCAAGAAACGCTCCTGCCATTTATATATTTCTATAGAAATTTTTTACAGAAGTAAAAAGCTCTTAGGAGATGATGAAGGTACTAATGGATTGAAATATTATTTTATATACTAGAGAGAAAAGCCCAAGAAACTTATTCAAAATTCTAAGATCAAAAGAAGTATATTGGCTTCTTACTCAATGCTTATTGTCTAAGAATAGATCCAAACAAAAAAATACGGCATGAAAGAAGCACGCAAATCTAATGGATGCAGGCACACAAAGAAAGATGTGAAACACGCATGCCTTGAGATTAGATGCACAGTGATGAATTGATTACTATGAGTAAATGCTAAATAATATAAGAAAACATTATCATCCAAGTTGGTAAGAAAGGAAACATACTAGATGGATTAGCCGGATGGGTTCTCTGTAATTGATATGGTTGATTCTGTTGGTCTGCTACGTTTTGGGTTTGGCGCAAAGAACCTGCTGCTTGAAACCTTTGGGGATCATCCAAATGTTGCTGTAAGATTCTATTCTGAGGCTGCTGTTGCCGTTGGTGTTGTTGTAACATCATTGGTTGAGATTGTCCCACCTCTTGGCCTTGAGTACCCAACACACTTGATCCAGGCACATTAAAGTTACCAAATTGACCGCCGGGCATATTTTGCTGGTGTTGTGAGGGCAAGGCTGAAGCATTATTACTATGAAAGCTAGCAATATTGTTTTGCTGTGACGACGATAGCCTAAAAGCTCCTTGTTGCTCTCCGTTGTTTTGTCGTGATGTTAGATGATTATGCTGCGCGTCTGGAACATTCATCAGTTGACTAATGAGTTGTTCTTGTTCTTGTTGTTTCTGTTCCTGGGATGGCAAAGCCATCTGCCGTTGTTGGCTAGAACGGACCCGCTGTGTCGGAAACTGAGGTCTTGGCAAGAATTGAGGAAAGGACTGCTGAATAGTAGACAATGATGTCTGCTGAGGCAATTGCTGCTGAATAGGTTGTTTTAACAGACTTTGCTGGTGATGCTGCTGCGGTTGAGCCTGTTGCTGCATGTAGGGAGGTGGCAAATTCCCATGATGGATTTTTTCTTTCAGAAGCTGTTGATCCATTTGATGCTGGAACATGTGGTTGGAATTCTGTGGCTGCTGTTGCTGCTGAGGAAGAAGCTGTTGCCTTCCCTGAATCTGTCTTTGAGAACCTGAATGAACTCCTTCACCCATTAGAATGTTTACGTTCTGAGCCGCAGAAACGGTTATAGGGACCTGCGTAGGCAAACCAGAAGACCCAGGAATGTTGAGATTGCTCTGGATGTTTTGCGGTAACCCTTGTTGGCTTGATGGAGTCTGGGTATATGGCAACGAGGTCGGAAGTGATTGCCTTTGATTCAGAACTTGAGCTGCTGTTCAGATAAAGGCATAGAAAGAAAATAGTACTAAGTAAATTGTTTGTTTTCTAGGCGCTAAACCGTATACAATATATCTGGTAAGCTAAAATTGTATAAACAGATTGATTTTTCATTTTCTTAAGTAGATTGCCAAGAATATTCAGTAACTTACATGATCTGAAAAATATCTAGACACATGATGTGAGTTCTGTTTCAGGTAAATAGTTCGCTAACTTGGTTATCAGTACGATGTTTATTATTTAATATTAGATTTAGTTTGTAAAAGAAAAATAAGCTAGCCAGCCCTAAGTATAGATTTAACAAAGTTTGAATTTGTGTATAACTATAGAGGCATAGAAGATTAAGGACCCACCAAAAGAGAAGGTCAAGTTCAAGTCCAAAGCTAAATTATCATTTTGAAACCAGAAAACAACTAGAAAATTCTTATTACCTGGATCTGAAGTATCAGTTCCATTGACTGAACGAGACAGGACATTATTAGATTGCACTTTTACGGAGTTTTTCTCTGTCACTAACATTTTTTGTGCGATTTTGAGCAAGTAATCTTCCTGAGACATAGAAAGGGGCAAAAGAAAAAGATCAGCAAGCATCTTCACAAGGCTGAGGTTTTTTCTCCTATTTAAAAGTCAGATTCTGAAGGTAATAGAGAGAGACCATTTGTATTAGAGTACCTTATTTGTGGCCATGCCATAGAACTTGTCCTCAAATTGGACAGCCGTATAGTTAATCTCATTTTGAGAATGGTTAGGAAAACATTTCTTCAACTTTTCCACTCTACATATAGATGAGAACAAATATCAGTGACACTTCTAATAATTCGAATGCCTAAAATTGGCTAATTATGCATTCTTCAATTCGAAAACAACACCTACTATGAGAACATTCAAATCCCCACACCATAACTGATAATTGCACTAATCATGATAACAACTGATATTCTAGACGGAATGGTGCCATATTATAATTTCCAAATTGTTCACATAGAGAAACTATTGACCTTTTGAGAACAAAGTTGCTGAAACAATTGTATAATAACAAACACACAATGGCCAAAAAACCAATAGAGGCGAGAGGAAACAAGATTCTCCTTATGAAAATAAAGCAAAGAAACTAGACGAAAACATAGAGGAAAAGGAGGAAGAGTGATCGCAAGGTAAATGCAGCTAATGATGAGGTTAAAAATGTTATCAGCGAAGGTACCGAATCAATAGATAAGGAACAAAGAGTATATATCAATAATTTTCCAGCTAATCTTCCATAATAGGGGGTGCAAAGGATCTGACAAAACTTAAAAAGCACGAAAGGTTGAAGTTAGGTTTTGTCACTTCAATAACTAATTATAATAACCTTTATGCACAACTCTTATGCTTTAACCGTTGCAGCGTTTACTGGTGTAATGTAGGAATCGATATCATGTGCAAGGTACAAGATCACAGCGAAAGCATGACTTTTTTTTCAAACCTTTCTCTCATTCATGAATGTGAATTCGAATCAATAATCAAATAGTAACAATGGATCCACAAAAGAAACACGACGGCAATGAAACGGAAACACTCATAAAACTGGTATATACTTCAAAAATATGTAGAAAGAAGGCTTACATTACGGAAATAACCCTTTTCCGTAGATCAGGCTCATGCTGTGATCTCCAATCATTAGCATTATTCAAAAGGGAGTCTCCTCCGCCTTGTTCGTTAGGCTTCCAATTAGTATTTCCCTCCATTAAGTCTAGCACCAAAACATCCCAAAACTGGAAAAACACAATCAAGTATCCAGAAATCAGAGACATATCCCAATTATTCAGCATTTAAGCGCCGTTTAACATACAAAAGAGAAACCATGCCTCAAAAAAACCAAAATCATATTCTTCCTTAGTGACCTTAAAGCATCAATTTCGAATTGGCATTCAATCAAACAACTTGTAAGTTGTTAGACTAGAGAACTAAACCATAATCGAAACAGAGATGCTTTGATCATATTAAGACACAAAAAAGAAACAATCACACGCAAACTATGATCAACTAAAGAACATCAATTATGAAATTCACTACCAGAATGATAGATCGCAATCAACAAAAGCTCTGTTTCCGCTTTCGACGCTCTCACTTAGAAAAGCAAATAAATTTTAAAACTTTACAGTAAAAAAGAGCAAACCCATATCTGGTTCCAAAAACAGAACTGAAATTAGTAAGCAAAACCCAAAATTGGAACAGAAGAAAGCAAGAAAAGGAGGAGAAGAAACCCACGAGACCGTCGGAGATCGCAGAAGGAGGATCGAGAAATTGAGGAAGAAGGAATCGAGAAAGATTCAAGGATTTTTAGAGAGAGATAGAAGAAGGGAAAACCTAAGCTTAGACGCAAAAGAGGAAAAGAACGAAAAGATTGAAGAAGACTCGGAGATGATTTACAAATATATATATATAGTCTCTGCTTTTTATTTATTTATTTCATAAAATCACCAAAATTCGAATTTTGGGAATATCTTTCAAGTCCGACGTGTGTCAAAGGACTTGAGCCCCTTTTAGTAATAAATCTGTATATTTTCCCATATGTCTTTAAATTTGGATTTGAACTTGGACAACTAACCAACAAACAACCCAATCACAATTTTCTACGTCATAATTATTTTTATATATTTTGGAAATAAATAATTATGATAGTTTGAATAAGAATAAACATGTTTGGTAAAAGTTTAAAAAACATGTCATGATGATGTGTCAACATTAGAAGTAAGTATAGATTAAACATATCACAATGAGAATTATTCAAAAAAAATTAGTTATTTAATGACTTACATATAACGAAAGGTCGTTATAATATGAAGAAGAGTTTTTTTTTTTGTGATAGGCCAACAATAACAAACACCTAAAGTGTGTTGATAAGAAGAAAGTTTTTTCTCAAATAAAAACGTTACGCGTTGCAGAAAATTACCGCAAACTGATGAAAGTTAATTACCTTCCAAAAACCACTAGAAAGATTGTTGAAAGCGCATAGTAAAAGAAAATGCGTGATGCATAAGAAAGTTAATGTTATAAGGGAATAATAAACTGTGATGATATATTCTAAGTGTAGAGTAATGGCTTAAAGTTGCTCAAATGAGAAGTTGCTCAAAAGAGAAGTTGTTTGAGAAAGTGTTATCGTGTGTGTGATGATGACCTCTCTCTAGAAACACCTCCTCTTAGAACCGCGCGCCATCGGTCACCACTGTCTCCACCTCTGATATCCTCTTCTTTTCATTTTAATAAGATCTAGACCGTTTAAGTTTTTAACCTTGTTTCTCCTCCATCTCTTGGTCTCTAAACTCCTTTTAACTTTCTGATCTTCTCGGAAGAAGAAGAGGTTACAGTCTGCCGGAATCTTCCATAGAACTTTGCTGGAAAAATTTTCTGATTTGCTTCCTTTGGTAAAATTATATCATAATACATTTAAAAAAAAAAAATTGGTTATCAAACTATCTCTATGTTCTTAATGAAATCTTTTGGGCCGAGCATATTCATATAATCACAATTGCAGTTAATTAAACAATGGCCTTGTTGATGGGTCAATTGGTTTCCTTACAGGCCCGTGCCTCTGTAAAAAAAAAAATTGAAACATTGGCCAATGGCCTTTTTGATAGAAATCTGAGGGGCCAACTAAATTTTTTTTTTTTGTAATTTGGGCCATTTTTGTATATATACAGAAGACGTGACATTGCTCTTAATCCAAATAGAGTTCCGAAACTTTTAACTCCTGGTCATCAGTTTTTGTAAGTTTTTGTTTCTATTGTAATTTTTTGTGTCATCTAATAAAAGTTTGTAGTTTTGTTCTCCAATTTACTGAAAATTGCAAACAAAAATTCAAACAATTGGCTAGAGATCAACTTTAGAGAAGTTTATTAAAGTCTAAAAAAGCCCAAATATTATATCTAAGTCCATTAATCCACGTAATTAGAATTTGATCTAGGCTTTTAAATAAGGTTAGATTTGCAGCTGAGATTTGTGATTCAAATTTACAGTTTTTAATTGTAAATTTGCTTTATGTGAATTTAGGCATTTTATTTTATTTTTTTAAAGCTTGCGGCCTCCGTTATCATAAATAAATTATAGTTAAAAGTAAAAAAAAAAAAACGGAAAGAGTATTATTGTATGTGTAAGAGAAAATGTAAAGGAAGACATAATGGAGACGATGAAAAAAAAAGCCGGCTAGAGATCACATCAAGGCATGTTGCTATCAGCCCACAGATCGTACCATAAGGACACAGAATTGATTTGGAATCCTTAAGCCCACGAGGGGGCAACGTGAATTTGGGGCTAACACTCACCTTTTTCCTCTTTTGTTCTTTTTATCATTCATTTTCATTATATACCTATCTCTCCATTTCATATACACATGCTTTCTAAACTATAGGCATGATCAATAATCAATTATAATCATATATATTATACCCAAAAAATGTATATTTACTATAAACTCTTCAGAAATGGTTGATAATCCGGAATCTTAGGTCAAAACTCAAAAACAATAATATTGTTACAATCCAATTTTTATAGCTCAAGCTGGTCAACCGACGTAACATATAGTTATCCATAAAAAAAAATTAAAAATAAATAGGAAGGTTTCGGGTCTAATTCTAACACGGAAGACGGGAGGAGGACTAAAATAACATATATTCTGGTTTCCGGTTCGTGTATATGGACCTAAAACCCAAAACTTTTAATCTTTTTCATTCTTGAAAAACACTATAGTTACTATTAGATCATTATTTTTGCAATTGATTAACCATTTCCAAACATGCAACACCTCATGTTATCGAATTATGTTTGTTAATTATTTTTGTAATATTTTGGTATGTTGCATTCAAATGTAACCCCACATGAGAGTGTCGAAGTGGGGAGGCAAAAAGCACACCACATGGTAGTCCATTGGTGTACATGAATGAGGTTGTCTTAGTATATGCGATTGTTAAATTTGAACATATTCGAATTTATATGAATAAAAAAAAGTGATAGCATTGCTCAGCTAAGAGGTAATTAAGCCTACTGAACAGTTAAACCCTCGAATGTGTCTTTGGACTTGTAAAACCAGACTTTAATTAGACTTAAAATGCATTTTGAAACAACCAATTCGAGTGAGAACTAACTATGTAGGATGGACCGGAGAAATAAGCAAGTTTTCGTTTCGAATGATTTTGGATAAACATAATTCCTCTGATGTATTTTTTCTTTTTCTTTTGATTTAATTGGATTGCTACCAAGCAGCAATATTCACCTTTTTCCGGCTATAGTTTCAAACTACTAAAAATTGTATATGGAAACAGAAAAAAAGGTATGCGTGCAATCATAAGTGATTTTTTATTGATAAAACATTCATAAGTGATTTGTGTTATATCTGAAACAATCCTTCCTTTCTAGAACAAAAAACAATTAAATCAAACTTAACCTAAAAAAATTGTGAAATTTATTAGTATAAGAAAAATGAGAGTTAACAGAACTAGCAGCCGACATCCATTAATATAAAGCTAACAAGCCTATATTGAAATGTATCTATCCAACCCCATGAACATGACTTTTCATATACTCATATCAAGATAGATTTTCCATATTTGACAAAACCAGAGGTTATATGGATGTGAGCCTAAAAGAAAAAGGGGTAATGCAACTAATTGACTCATCACGTAAGATTATTATTTTCCTCATTTGATAGAACCATTGTTGATATGGATGAGAGCCAAGAGATGAGAGGATATAATATATTCGTACCATTTCTAGTAATATATAAACAAAGATATCTATTAATATAGAATATTGGAAATGAAGCAAAGGGGAAGATGATGGAGAAAGAAACAACAGCCAAGACAAGCACTTGAATATCAAAATAAAAAAAATAAAAAAAACAAAAGAAAATGTAATGGGGACCTTCACACATGGGAGTTAGAAAGAGAAGTATATAGTGGAGCCAACCCCAAAGCTCATCTTAAGAATCTTTTCTAGCAAAATGTTGGTTGCAACCTCATCTTCCCCACCTTTTATTCTTCTTAATTTCAACATTGAAAATCTTGTGTTACAATCATTTTTCATTGGAAAAAAAAAAGATGTATAGTTTTTTCTTTCAATTACGATTGTAATGCATCAGCCGTTTGCTGGTTGTTCCAGGCATCGAATACCGTATAAACACTATGATTAACGACTAAGTTTGGTTAGTAGTTTTTAACAGACAAAAAGCTTGGGTAGTTGCAAAACATTGTGATGCATGAGCAATGCATGTGACTTTGGTTGGTTTTGGACCATGTTTTATTTGGTACATCCATCAAATCCATGATTAATTATATATATATATATATATATAGATCCCTCCATATAGAAATAAGAACCAAAAGTATTATTGATTGATTTTAACCCCAAAAAATAAAAAAACAGTATCGTTGATCTTCTTTTCTTCGTACGAAAAGAAATAACAACCAGTTATAGTAATATTATCAAAATAAAATTCGAACGTTCTAAACGTCTAATGCTTCTCTAGTACAATCATAACTTTAAAATCTTTTTCCCTTACTGTAATCAAGCAAATATGTATGTATCGGTTTTTTTTTTTTTAAATAATTTTCCGTGTGATAAACCAAACAAAAAAGTGTGCTTATCTTTAACTTATAATATATGCTATATTTCGTTATCATTCGAAAAATCCAATACAATTTCATTGTTGCCAGCTTGTTATACAGCAAATATACATAAATAATAAACCAAAAAATATATAGAAATAAATAAACTATTTATAAACTTTAGTAATAATTATAGTGGAAGCCCACAGATTCGTTATGGCCCATTATTGTCCATGCAACGCAGCCACCACACGGATGGCTAAAGCCACCATATATTTTGGTTTCCTTTAATAGACCGTATCTTAAAATTAAATTTTGATATAAAGATTATTGTATATAATAGTATATTATATTTCTAAAAAGCATGTGTCATACTGTAGGATTAATTAGCCATTTCGCTAGGCTTGGACTTTTAGCTTACAAAAAAATGTTGTGCCAATTTAGTCTTCAACTTTGCCTTTTGTTTCCTTTGAATGAGGCTTCATAACATGATTACTAATCTTTGTTTAGCCACGTAAATTATTCCTCCTATTTTGAGTTTTTGACCGTAGGAGCTGTGGAGTCAAAGATTTTGAGTTGACTATTTAATGATTAGTTCGGGAGAATCTATCAGGAAAATAAAAAGATAAATTTTTTATCAAAATACCAAAGTAGATTTGCTGGATCTCAAGTTATTAAGCTACATTTTTTTTCGCAGCAAACCATACTATATGTTAAATTCTTCGTAAATGATTTTGTTTCTTTTTTTTTATAAATGCTTTTGTTTCTTCATAACGTGATATATATTCTCAATTTTTTTTTGTGTTTGGTCTGAACTATATTCATAACGTGATATATATTATCAATTATGGCTTTGTTATCATTCATGAAAAAATATATGGTTTATAAGTTATAACAAGTGCGTTTCAATTTCAAATATAATATAAAATAAATCTGACAAAATTTAATAATTATTATATTTACACCCTACGTTATTTCCATTCAATTTTAGTTTTGTTTGCTATGCATTGATCCTGTATACCCTGACCGCTATGATGTGCTTAGTTATCCTGATTTAAAATGTTCTCGAGCCTTGTGATTTTTCAGTCCAAGATTGACCCAATTTTCACATGAAAGGCAATTTATTATAATAATTTCACATGAAGCATACGTCACAATAACATGTTTGTGTTCCCACTTGCCTAGTTTAAATTGGATATGAAGAAAACAGTTTCAAACTAATTTGTAGAGTTTCTACCTATTAATGCAACCGTGGAAAACATGGCTGATGAGTTTTCATGTTTTATAGACTTCTTCCTTTACTAAAAAAAAAAAAAAAAAATAAATTTTTTTTTCCTTTTCCAAAATTTTTTTTTTTTTTTTTTTNCCAGAATTTTTTTTTTTTTAATTTCGATGCATTTTTTATTAATAATAAATCATAAATTTTTACAAAAATATTAACTAAGACTATTTAAATTTAGTAATTACTATTGATTTAAAATTGTGAAAAAAAAATAATGTAAAAAAAAAGTACATGCATAGCTAAAAATTAACGTGAAAATTGTAACAAAAAAGAAAAATTAATTTTTAAATCTATTATACTTCCATTGCTTGTTGTATGTTTATTTTTTATTAACAAAATTTAGACGATAAAAAAAACATAGAGAATATATGATTTTTTTAAAAGTAAAATAAGTTATATTTTTACCGATATGGTGTTTTTTTTTAGAAAAACATTAACAGAGTAATATATTTATGTTTTTTTTTTTGACATTTAATATATTTGTCTAACTATGACAATTTAAAAATCAAAAAAGTCACGATAAACCGACGGAATCAATTGATCTAAACATTCTAATAAGAAATAACTAGTAGATTTTGATGAGAGAAAATTATAGGATCTATCATATTTTTTAGAAAATTTGTTAAATCTACCATATTTTTACTCACCTTATAATATATACTATAATCGTTTTTTAAATGACGCATATACCCTTAAACCCAGCAGTTACTTTTGGCAGATGAAGTGACATATGTGATTTGACAATTCTGATAAACGAGATAATAAATGCTCATTTTCAATTCAGGATTTTATATTTTCGTCTGTTTTGTCCATCTCTACTTCTATTCATCATTTTATAATGTCCACCGTATTGTCCACAACTAGTTTTGTCAACCATGATATTGTCTTCAAACGTTTATTTGTCCATAACCTATCATTTATATGAACTATCACTTTCATTTAACTCGAATAGACAGAGTGAATAATAAGTGATAGATTATGGATAAATAAACGTTTGGAAGTAATATTATGTGGATATAAATAGTTGTAGACAATGCGGTGGACATTATAAAATGATGAATAAAAGTAACGATGGACAAAAATAGTTGTGGACAATACAATACATTATAAATATGGTGAATATAAGTAGAGAAGGACAAAATATAAATAGCGATAGACAAAATATAAATAGCGATAGACAAAATATAAGTAGCGATGGACAACAAAAACTGTACAACTGTCATGTCAAGTCACGTTTTGACTGACAAAAGCAGCAACTTTAGTGGGGATGTCAAGTCACGTTTTGGTAGAAGGGTGATTTCGTCATTTAATCCTATCATCTACTACATAATTATGGTAGTTTTTACAATGTCTAAGAATTGTGGTAGATCTTTATCAATTTTATACAAAATTATGATAGATTAAAAAATATTTTTTTTATGATAAAAGTCAGTATTTTTATTGACAAAAATCTCAATTGAGATTTCACATGGGATAACGTGGAATCTAGGCTTAGTACTTTGGAAAAAAATTGATTTATTGCAAAAAAAATAATAGGCAATGGGCTACTCACTACTAGTGTTGGTAAGTATTCAGAAGGATGAAAAAGGTCAAATGAAATGAAACCTTTTCTCTTTTTGACTTTTTGACATTTGGTTCAAAAATAGCTAAACATTGCATTTATTGACCTCGCATTTCGGTTCGACATTAGAATTCAGTTTCATTACTGATTACTTTTTCTAAGTATTAACATATATGCCACTACAATTAAATGAGATTTTCTTCGTACAAACAGATTGTAAAGAAAATCGATAAAACAAATATGAGTGCAAATGCATTCTAATTGAATTACGCTACCGTTCACTTTTTCTAGTGTTTACGTATATGCCACTTCTAGCAAAATAGGTTTCATTCGTACAGCAAATAATAAAGAATAATATCAAAAACAAAACAAATAACAAAGAACATTGAAAAAAAAACAAATTCAAGTGCAATTGATAACATTTTTAGCTTGTTTCCATTGAAATTGTTTAGGGAAATTTTACGGGATTGGCCAGATTGATCGTATGGATGGTGGTTTGTTGGAAAACATCAGATTTACCGGATTTGGTCAGCTGTTTGACAGAGTGGGAGTAAACGAACCTTCTACATTTGTATGTTATTATGCATAATTAACATTTTTACGTTATTTTTAAATGGCAGTCGTACAACTAATGTTATTTTATGTCAAATCAGCCAATATGTAATTGTACGTTTTGTTCAGTCTCACAAAAATGAGTTATAGGAGTATTTTCCTCAATTCAATTCCATAATTAATCAATGATCTCGGTTAAATTTTGTTTTTATCATCCAAAATTATATAACAAAACAGTAATACTATTTAAAGATACATAATTAAAACAAAGCCGATAGACTGAGAATCTCATATCCTAGTGGCTAGGTCTCTAGTGTTGATTTTGGCATTAGGAGTTCGACTCCTCTTCTCCTCTATAGTGAGGGTTTCTCTTTTGTGGGGTAATGGACTATCGGATCGGCCCGTTGTGGCTCGAAGACGACAAAAAAAAAAAAAAAAAACCC
>OVAY01000475.1:42535-57475 GCA_900406395.1 Kernera saxatilis
ATATATATATATATATATGGATTGAATCACTTTTCTAATATTGATACTTCATTCCACATTCTGCCCGACAGGGGTAGAATTATTATCCGGGATCCGAGATCCGATCCGGTATCCGCTTCGATCCGATCCGATCCAAAAATTCGGATATCCGAGAGGGGGTCGGATCCAGATCCGGATAGTAAAATCTTGGATCATGGAAAAACGGATCCGGATCCGGAAAATTTGATTTTAAAGTCCGGATATCCGGATCCGAATCTGGATTATTTAAATATATTAAAATATATATTTTATTAATAAAATTTAAAATCTATTAATTTTATAAATAAATTTTAATAATATCAGATTTATTTTTTTAAAAATAATTGAAAAAAAATAATTTTATCATTATTTTTAATATTTTATTTATTTTTTAAATATTTTTTCTGGATCCGAATCCGAATCCGAATATCCGCGAATATCTTAATATTTAGACGGATATCCAGTCTTCGGATATCCGGAAACCACGGATCTGGATAATTCAAAAATCATGGATATCCGGATCCGTAACACCCCTACTGCCCGGCAACAACGATAACTCACTGTACTTGTGTTAATATAGGCATAACCAATTAATTACAAGTGATTGGTTATATATCATCCATCACATTTCCATGTATAGTTGAAAGCTCTCAAAACTTTTTATTTTCTTTTGCATAACTCTCTTTTATTCACATGGAGGAATGACCGTAGAATATGTCTCTTAGCGAGTTAATGTAAAATTCCATAAAAAATCCATAATATATATAAAAGGTTTCTAAAGATGATTTTAGGTATTTTATTTTCTTCTTATAGTGCTTTTGGTTTTGGGTGGTGCCCATGTGCCCGTCCTCATCTCCCCCAAGTACCCTTCCTTCATTTCTTTCTTTCTTTTATTTATTTATCAATGGATAATAGTTTTTTTTTTTTTTGGAGCAAGGATAATAGTTTTTTAAAACTAATTTTATTTCTCAAAATTTAATTAATAGTTATTACTTTTATGCTAACCCTACTACACTGTCATATCATAAACATATCTTTTAATTTAATCCAGAATGTGATACCAATCTTTAAAGTGTAGCGATAAATTGAATTTGAAAACTTTGTTTATTCAATGTACGAACATTCTTCTGCAAATTACAAATATTAAGGTCGGTGCGCATAATATAACTTGTTAATGATTTGACCCGTATTAAATCAAGTGTCGACTTAAATTATAAAACTTAAATTGAGTTTTGCTCAGAAGATCAGATCAGATTAGTTGAATATGACTCAATTATATATTGAAGAACAATCAAAAATAGTTTTGGCAGACGTATCATTCTTCGAGTAAATTCAGAATTTTGTTTGTTCTATTTGATAACCATTGGAGAGTGAAAGTAAATATATCATATTATTTTGTTATCATTTAAAGTTAAAGTTACCGTGGTATGTAAACCGAAGGTACATAATACCTATATCTTTTATTTTTTCATCCCAATTATATCGAAATCATTAATGTTTTTATTTATAACAAAACCCATAAAGATGCAACCATAAAGTTATAAACTTTAATTTACCTGAAAAGAAGAATCTTCCCTCACCCACTACCAAACAAGCATTCATGTCTGAGATCTTGAAGAATGAGTTGGTACTTGGTAGTTTAAGTTCTACTCTGTCTACATCCCTTTTCCCTAATCTTAAAAAAATTGTCCTAATTTTTAATAACTACCTTTTGAATATTCAGTTAAAAAATTCGTAAACCTTGCTGCGGATACGCAAATGACCTCTTTTAAATCTAAAGTATTCAAAATTAGAATTAGAAAACAGGACTGGTGCAAACTAAATTAAAAAGCTAATAAAAAAAAAAAACTCGGATTTGAGACCATATAGATATTTGTGACATATCCTTTAAAGCTGACGTGTTTATATGTTTTACTTTCGTTTATAAATTAACGGGAAAAAACATAAATTTGTTTTTTTTTGTCTTTGGGAAAAAGGATTGGTCTGTATTTGTAATTAGTTATTAACTTATTATTATTACTTTTTATCGTTTGTTATATTATTTTAAAAAATATTGTAAATTTGTTAGTTTATTATAAAATTTGTTATCATATTACATCAATAATTTTTTTTTGTTTATATATTTTTTTTTTTCAATACATTGTTATTATATATTTTTTTATGTACTTATTTTTTATACAAATTATGTTGATACAATGCTTTTTTTATTTTACAGTTTTTTTACAAACTATTTTATTATATTAACATATATCATAAAATTAACAATAACACATGTCGTAATATCATGATTTAAAAATTTGTCTACGTATTATGTTCGCGTTGTAGACGTTCAACTTTATATTTATCTATTAGTTATTAGTATGAGAGTTTGGTTCATGGATCCATGTGTCGAAATCATTATCGAAACTATGTGTTATTCGTTTAATAATTTATTATTATATTTCAAAATCTATATTAGACTTTATATGAATTTTAAAATAAAAAATAAAATGATTCAAATTTGTGGATAAATCATGTTATTTCAAAATTTATATTTATGATTTAGAAATCAACGAAGATTTTTGATTTATTAATAAATTAAATTCAATTGTGAATCAATAAAGATCCATAGTTTTAATAATTAATTATATTTTTAGTGATAGAGATATTTTAGTCATAAAACTAAATATTTGCTATATTTGTTAATTTTAAGTTACGTTGGTGATTGATAGTTGCCATAATTTCCGTATTTTATTCCCAAAGTTATGCTAATTTTTCCCAAAACAGTAACGATATCGTCGTTGAAACAAGTTTTTAAAGTAAGAAATCTACACAGTTGGTTAAAAATTAAAACCCACCATCTCTCTTTGATTCTTTATATGGTAAATCTGTCATCTCTCTCTCTCTTTCTCTCTCTTTCTCTCTCTCACTCTCTGTGCATGGTGCCCTTTGTGTGCCTATATAAACAACGCCACACACACCCATTTACCCAAGCCAGAGATCCTTAAACCATCTCTCTCTCTCTCTCTCTCTCTCACTGATTCGGTTCTGTTCGAAAACAGAGGAAAAAAAAGAGAAGATGGGAATAATAATGATGATGTTGGGTCTTCTTTTGACCATTGTCTGCATCTGCTCTGCTCTTCTCCGATGGAACCAGATGCGATATTCCAAGAAAGGTCTCCCTCCTGGTACCATGGGTTGGCCAATTTTTGGTGAAACCACCGAGTTTCTCAAACAAGGACCAGATTTCATGAAGAACCAGAGACTCAGGTACAACAAGTTTTTTTAATTTGGTATCTGATACTGCATCTAATTTATTTTTTCTCAATTTTTATCTATAGAAATCAATTTTATTTTAGGTTTTTCTTCTAAAATAAAAACCTCTTTTGTTTTTGATGATTTTGGATCAAATCAGATACGGGAGTTTCTTCAAATCTCACATTCTTGGTTGCCCAACAATAGTCTCAATGGACGCAGAGCTCAACAGATACATTCTGATGAACGAATCGAAAGGACTGGTCGCTGGTTACCCACAATCGATGCTCGACATCCTCGGGACATGCAACATCGCCGCGGTTCACGGTCCAAGCCACCGGCTCATGAGAGGCTCGTTGCTCTCTCTAATAAGCCCGGCTATGATGAAAGACCATCTCTTGCCTAAGATTGATGATTTCATGAGAAGCTATCTTTGTGGTTGGGATGAGCTCGAGACCGTTGATATCCAAGAAAAGACCAAACATGTACGTTTTTGCCTCTCTCTCTCTCTTTCTTCTTTCTTTGTTTTTAGACATTGAATCTGAATCTCGGGTCTATTCCTTTATTGGGGATTTATGTTTTAATATGTCAGAGAAAATTCATTAACTTTGATAAGAAACTCATTATTATCATTATTTGTGATTAAAGACATTAGTTACCCCTCTCTTTAATAAATAATGTTGGTTTAATTTTTTTTTTCACACATATTAAGGAATTATTTAAACAGATTTATATGTCCACTGTATTAGCTAAACTAAACTATTAAACTTCAACTCATTTTTATTAGTTTTTGGTTAAAGGTGAATTGGGTATTTGGTTCTCTGCAGGGGTAGAATCGTAAAGTAGACGATAATTTTTAATCTGTTGCGAAAAAAATTAGAGAAAAAACAGAGATTTGCCTTTTTTTAACAAATAATATTCTGCTTACTCATGTTTATGTGTTGTGCAGATGGCATTTTTATCATCGTTGTTACAAATAGCTGAGACTTTGAAAAAACCAGAGGTTGAAGAATATAGAACAGAGTTCTTCAAGCTTGTTGTCGGAACTCTTTCGGTCCCGATCGATCTCCCAGGAACGAATTACAGCTGCGGAATCCAAGTAATACTCAATCCCGACATCGAGAAAACATAAAAAAAGGAAAGAAATGAAAATATACTGACATTTTTCTGGTTGCTTTTCAGGCAAGAAACAAGATCGATAGGTTATTGACAGAGCTGATGCAAGAACGAAGAGAGTCAGGAGAAACTTCCACAGACATGTTGGGTTACTTGATGAAGAAGGAAGATAACCGTTATTTGTTAACCGATAAGGAGATAAGAGATCAAGTAGTAACGATCTTGTATTCGGGTTATGAGACTGTCTCTACAACTTCCATGATGGCTCTTAAGTATCTCCATGATCACCCTAAAGCTCTTGAAGAACTCAGGGTATGTTCTTAAGAAAAACAAAACCGGCTTTTTGGGTTTCTAAGGTTTGATCCGGTTCGGTTATTAATTTTTCGTTTTGGATTGCAGAGAGAACATTTGGCTATTAGAGACAGAAAACGACCTGACGAACCGCTCAATCTCGACGATATTAAATCGATGAAATTCACTCGCGCTGTGAGTATTTTCGTCACAGATTAAATTATTAACATTTTTCCTTGATTTTGACATTGTGATTTAATATTCTTTTGGACCATTTTGTTTTATAGGTGATCTTTGAGACATCAAGATTGGCAACGATTGTTAATGGTGTCCTCAGGAAAACTACTCACGACTTGGAACTCAACGGTAAGAAACTATAATTATTGTTATTGAAAATTTTAAGTAATTTTATTATCATTAAGCTTTTTTGTGCTGTGTGTGTGTGATTGAAAAAATAAAATAAATTGGGCATGTGGACCTTACAATACATCAATTATTCACAAATATAAACCAACCAATCCAGCGAAGCAATCATCTCCCCGTGACCCTCCATGGTTTTATTTCAATTATTTTGACAGAGGAGAAGATCAACCTTTTTCATTTTTTATATTTTACAATCTTGACAAAATTATTTTATCTGTATTGATAGCTGTTGTGATTTTTTAAAATAATTACAGGGTATTTAATCCCAAAAGGTTGGAGAATTTACGTGTACACAAGAGAGATTAACTATGATACATCTCTGTATGAAGATCCAATGATCTTTAACCCATGGAGATGGATGGTTAGTATTTGCAATATTCTTGTGCTCTTGTGTTTTGTCTAATAGTTTGATACCTTTGGGCTCACGGAGAGGGTTTCTTTGGCTATCTAAATATGCAGGAAAAGAGCTTGGAATCAAAGAGCTATTTCCTCCTCTTTGGAGGTGGAGCAAGACTTTGCCCTGGAAAGGAACTAGGAATCTCTGAAGTGTCGAGCTTCATTCACTACTTTGTTACAAGATACAAGTATGCTCTTAATCCATGTTTCTTTAATGTGCAAAGATCTGATTTTGTTGTTGTTGTTGTTGTTGTGATTAATTTGAGATGTTAATGTTTTAATTTTTGTGCAGATGGGAGGAGAAAGGAGGAGATAAATTAATGGTGTTTCCAAGAGTTTCTGCACCAAAAGGATACCATCTTAGGGTTTCACCTTACTGACTTTGTTTTGTCCTAATATTGAAATTATGTATATAAAATCAATTAAGGTTCTCTTTGTTAGGGTTAGTTTAACCTATTTGATCTCTCAAGATCTTAGAGCAGATGAATTATGTACAGAGAGAGAGAAGAAAATGGAATATAGAAGCCAAGAGAAAATAAAATATTTTGAAATGTTGAGCTCAGTCTCTTATTGTAAATTTACAGCCCTCAATTTTTACATTTCATAATTATTGTCTGAATCTGACCAGTTTTACCTTTTTCTTATGTTCGACAAGTGTTTTTTTGAATCTGAAAATAATTTGTTCGTGAAACAATATATTATACAGTAAAATTAACATAGACACACATAATTAGGAATTTAGGACCCCAATATTTTTAACAATGAGATACATAATTAGTTAATCATCTGTTGACCAAAAAAATGTTAATTCATATGATCTGATTTGGGCAAAACGATATTGGGCTTATCATTTATGATCAAACAAATCTTGATTATTAATTTAATGGGCGTGATTGAGCCCATTGTAATTATTGACGAAATTTCTTAATTTCAACACGAATATTTTGTCTTTTTATACAGGGTTCTGGTTAATAATCAATTATGATTACTACTTACAATTAGTAATCATTCAATTGAATTATCTTTAAATCATCTTAGAGACATAAGACATAAGACATAAGAAACACTCTCTCTGTAGTCTGTACAGCTCATCTGAGTCATCTCTATTTCTGTTTGAAATCAATCTTAGCTCACGAAAAAAAAAACGATTCTTTATTGAATGAGTCTCTAACATGCCTGATCTTTCATGGGTTACATTCTTACCAAATGACAAGCCCAAATCATCCAGTTATGAACCAAGCAGGCCCATATACCTAAAGCGTTTGGTCAATAGTCAACGGATACGCTGAATAGTTGACTTTTAATGCTTTAAAACATTATAACTAAAGATCTACCATCTATTTGTTTGATTTCCTTGATTATTAATGCATTAGAAAACTACTAAAAAGCTACATGCACACTAAATTCTCATCGGCCACCAGATTTTGACGATTGGTTCTTGGGTGCTAGTGATAATAGTGTATTTTCGTACGTACATGGCACTTAGAATCTGCTGGAATAATGAGTTTATAAGTACAATTTTTTTAAACACGTATAAGCTCAGCTTAAATGAGTTAACATATTCATGACTTAAAATGACGTAATCACAATGTATAGGTGGAGAATATAAATGGAAATTAAAAATAACTCTAGTCCAATAAATCCTTTTTTTTTGCGTTCAAAAATTAATTTATTTGTATTAGATGTACATTAATAATCAATAGAAAATACAACCAAATGATTAATCTAGTTACGATCTAGAAAACATTAATATAAACAAAGAGTCAAAGACACATCATCCTAGCTACAACGATTTATATGCACCAAAACATTTTCAAATTGACAAAAAAAAACCCGTGAGCCTTTACCTTATCACACTAAAAATATGTGTATATATACATTTTAACATTTTTAATTGTTCATATACTCTAATAATTGAGACATTAGACTAAATAATTAATAAATATTTTTTTAGTAATAGCAACGTAGCTGGATTGTTACACGTTAGCAACAAGTTTTCAAACTTCTTTCAATGGGTCTTTGCTCTCATTCACCCTCCAATTCTTTTAATTTAATTTAGTAAAAATATACTTTTAAGTTCTTTACTTTATACAACTACTGTATTTAATTATGTTGTGGTCCTTCATGTGTGGAAACTGATCGAAACACCTTCTTATTCAAATGTATGAGGTGTCGACCAGCTCTCCAATCTTATGATGTCACAACAATGATTTGAGGCTTATTAATTTATAACAATCATAATTTAATGAAAGAGTATGTTTTTTCTTGATTACACCAACAATTTATGCCTAGTACCTATATTAAAAATGTCAAAAAAAAATTATATTACCGATCATAAATGAGGTCTAATAGATCAATATAAATAAAGATTCATAATTTTATTACGAATTTCGTAATGGATCAAAATTCCGCGGACTGTTTTTATCTTGTTCTGGACTGGTTGGTCTGTATACTGATTTGTAAATTTTAGAAAAATCTGGGATATAGGAGATTTTCCTTAGAAATCATTCGTATTTAAAACATATACATCGAGTAAAAGGGCAATAAAATATGAATAAAATACCAATTCTATTAATCCGTTTTCATGCAATCAGTTACGCTTTTCAATTCCATCAATTTTGACATTTTACATTATCAACCTCGAAAGTCTAATGATCCTGAAGATTACATAAGCTTCAAAAGCTATTAATTACGATCCAAATGCCAACGTCCACAAAGGTCAAACGATCTCGAAGAGCACATACTGGTTTCGAAAACCATAACGACCCCGAAATCCAATGGCCATGAAGATCAAATAATCATGAAGATCAAATAATCATGAAGATCACATACCGTCTCTAAACACTATAATGACCTCGAAGACCAACGATTCCGAATGTCAACACGATCCCGAAGATCAAATATGCCAACATTCCATCCGTTCTTTCCTTAATTAATTTAGCTATTTAGTAATTTCACTTCTTGTTTTAAACGTATTTTCTTAACATGCCACGAGTTACTTAAGATTCAATGCCACATCCTACTCATGAACATATTAGCTTGACATACACCATTCATTCGCAAATCAAAGATTCTTCAACCAAGACCACGAAGAACATCTTTCAAATACCTAAGAATATATTCGAATACCCGAATTAAGAACTGAATTGTACAAAATGATTGAGATAGACAAGAACACCAAACAATTACTCTAGCGTATGTAACTTAGTTTATGTTTAAGGAGGCCATTCTCGAAAAAATGAAGTCACGAATAACACATGAAATATGATTAATATAAAAATTATCTGATTTTTTTATCCGAAGAAATTGTGGACCAAAAGACAAGAATTAAAAAAAAAAACAAAAAGAACAAATAAAAAACCAAGTTGCTAACGGTAGCGGAGAATTTCATATTCTATCTTTGAACATTGATAGTGTTAAAATAGTAAGCAATCTAGGTAAAGAACTGCATAATGGGTCCATCACTATGTACCATGATAATCTTTCTAGAAGAATTTAGAACCTTAAAACGAATTTTAGTTTTTTCGATTTTAACTATAAAAGTATTTGTTTTCAAGAGTTGTAGTTCAAAGACTTTTTCTCGAGTTATAGATCTTGTCGTAGACATCTTCGCTTTTTCAATATGATTTTGCAATGGTTTACTAATCTAATTTTAAAATATATACATGCACGTAAAAATTAGAGTGCTTGATTTTTCTTGAATTATTGGTGTGCATATTTTTTTATATACCTTGTTGTGCATACTTGTTGAAAAAATGTTTTTTTTTTAATTAAATCGTGAGAGTTCCGAACCTCCATCTAATAATCTATTCGGTATCCGGAGTCAGACTTTAGATATTCTGATTTTAAAAATAATCCACCGCTCCAAAGTGAAATTGAACTCGGAGCATAAAAAACCAACCATCTTGTGTTACCATTAGGCTACCATACTTTTGATTTGTTGAGAAAATGTTATCCAAGCATGTAGAGTCTTTTTCAGAATAGCTTTACAAATTTTTTTTTATAGGATAATCCTAGTTTCTTATGTCGTTAGAGATTTTGTCTTTGATGCTTATCTAATACCATCCACCCAAGTTTTACCACGAAATTTAAAGTGAAAGCTGCATGAAAAGCTTTATAATTAGAGTTAAACAAATTCAAGAAAACCCTAACATTGCCATAACTGTTGATACGTATAGCCGAAAGGCCACATGGATACAAGGTGAGTCATCGATACTTTATTGTATGGAAGGCATTTTCTGATTTTCCTATTGCCCGATTTAGTATACACTTCATTAGGCCCATTATTTCGAGAATAATTATATATATTTTAATTTATCAATAAACTAATTAATCAAGAATTACTCTTAAAGCATGCCCCTTTTTTCATTATTTTATTTCACAGGTGTTGAGATTCTACTGGCTCATAAGTTCTTTTCGAGAAAATAAAGAACCCACTAGTATTTTTAAAATATATATATTTCCCCCAAGAACTGAATCCAGAACAAAGTTATGCTTCTGTGATGATGTCTAAAAACTTTTTAAGTGTCCGAAGACAAAACATTGTTGTTCAAGAATATTTTTTTAGTGATGACGAATAAATATATTGTACGGATCTATGTATGGATTTGGTAATAGGGTACTTGTAAAATCCTAATTGGGTAAGAAAATAATGAGCTGGTTCTCATTATGTATCAACACTTGTTCGAAGACTAGTGGCTTATCAAGATTATTTCCGTGATTGAGGAACTCAAGTAAGTTTTTATATAATTAATGAGGCTAATGAAAATCCATATATTTGCATATGCTACATGATTAACTAGTCTTTAACTAAAGTAAATGAAACAAAATATATAGAATTAAACACCCACAAAAAGTAAGAAGTGACTGTTCTTAAGCATATATAGATACACATAATATATATATACACGCACATGTTCAACCACAAACAGAAACATAGAAGAGCAAATTAAGCACACACACTCTCTCACACATATATACACATAAATTGTAGTATTGGTTTGTGTGTGAGCGAGTTTCTGAGAATTGAAGAGGTATGCTTGATTGGGGAGTTCAAGGTCATCATCAGAAACATGATCATGATCTTTATCAACAACAACAGCAACAACAAGGTTGTAGGAAGGGACCATGGACACCTGAAGAAGACAAGCTTCTCGCCGAGTATGTTACTTCGAATGGTGAAGGAAGATGGAGCTCTGTAGCTAAGTGTGCAGGTAAACTATTTTGATCTGATCCTGGCTACATATATGCTTCTATATATACACATATGTATGTTACTTACCTAATCTTCATATTTGCTAGATCATAAGCTCGTATGACATATTACTAAGCGAATCTATATTGTATTGCATTGATATCTATCTTCTTTCTATAATGAAAGTTATTTCAGGCTAGATTTAATTTATAGTTACTATATACAGTTAATTTATCTAAATAAGAGTTAATTCATACAAATGCTTTTATGACGATTAATAAAGACAAGTGGGAGATCATATATATGGGGTAAAGTTGACTTAATTAAGCTCTTGATTAGATTTCATTCTTGTTTCTTTCATTTCTTTTTATATAAAGCAGTATCACACTTTTCATATGGTTAGGAAGAGGACAATGTCATGGTGGAACAAGTTGTTTTAGGGTTTATTTTTTTTTCGAAAATCAAAAGATTATCGGATTCCTTGTTTTGTGGAGTTGACTTTGATCAGTTTGGGAACATTTTTACATATATTACCTTTTTTTATTCGAACATTTTGGTCGAGATAATGTTAAAGTAGGAAAGTTATACTTATATTATAAAGATAAAGATCATCAAGTTGCATTTAAATTTGTACATTTCATGTTTTGTCAAACCCATTCTTAGTGCCATTTTCAATATCTTTTCATTGAATTGAAAAATAGGGTTGAATAGAAGTGGCAAGAGCTGTAGACTAAGGTGGGTGAACTACTTGAGACCAGGGCTTAAGAGAGGACAAATAACTCCACAAGAAGAAGGAATCATCCTTGAACTTCATTCCCTATGGGGTAACAAGTAAGGACCTCTCTTTTTTTCTTTTTTTTTAAACGCTAATTAAATGCCAGACGCTAAACGCAAACCTACATACTAGTTTTCTGACAACATGATTGATATTATATAATAATTTGGTTTTACTCATAATATGAGTTCACCATTGCTTGATTTGATCCTCCATATTAACTTACATTTGTTCTTGTATACATACGTTCAGTTTATGTACGTATTCAACACTTCATGGGCATTTACATATAGTTTTCACAAAATATATATAGGTGGTCTACAATCGCAAGATATTTACCAGGACGAACAGATAATGAAATCAAGAACTATTGGAGAACCCATTACAAGAAAAAAGAAAAAACCTTTTCGAAGCAAGACAAAGTCAAAAGATCCCGGAAACAACAACTAGATCTGAAACCGCAACCGCAACTGCAACCGCAGAATCAACCGTCTCAGCTGTTGTCTCAAGACTACATGAATCTCGACAACGAGCAAAACATAGCTTCCTCTTTCTCTTACCCGACTAGTGTCTTCAATGACCAATTTCATATACCTCAAAGTGTTGCAGTAACCTCAAGCGACCACTCCATGATCGATGAAGGTTATTTGTGGGGCAGCTTGTGGAATCTAGACGACGATGATCCACACAGTTTTGGTGGTGGTACGGAACAGAGAGCAGCTGCTGATATTGCCGGGAAGTTTCACGGCGGCGGAATTGAGGCTCCGTCGTGTGGATCAGGGGATTATAGTTATAATGGCTTTTACACGGGAGGCTATATTTTTTAATTAGTATGCACGGAGATATAAAGAAAGTTGTGTCTTCGTACGGTTAATACAAAAAATCAAAGATCTCGATTTGTATTTTTCTAACTTTAGTAGCGATGTCTTACTAAATAGATCGGAGTAGTGACTAATAAAATGGTTTGGAATATATGTCTCCACAATTCTACTACTTTTTTTTTTTTTTTTAAGCTTTATGGAATAAATAGTCACATGGTTTTTCTTTTCATTTATTTACTCCATATACTCTTTTAGCTAGTGGACACTATGTAATGTAAGCTTCGGGAAACTAGTTTGCCGAGTGTAGCCTCCCAAATATAGAGAACGGTGATAGGTCGAAAGGCACATACCATTTCAAATAAATTTAGGTTTTAAGTAATGAATCTATTTAAACTAAATTATAGATATGGTTCAATTTTTATATAAATGATTTCGGTTTAGTTCGAATCAAATCAGATCTTCGATATCTTGCTGAAAATATGATATCTTCCTTAATAGTTCTACAGTCGAATATTCGTGATCTCAGTTGGTCTCAGTCTATAGTTTTGGACCTTTCGGTCGATATCGGTTCGTAATCTGAATCCGAGTCCGACCAGTATTATATTTGATACGTTAGTGGTTGTGCTGCTGTAGAATTTGACTGATTATTTAGGATGGATGTAGCATAGTTTTCTGAAGTTAAAATTAACTAAAAAAAAAGAGGTTAAAATTAACTAATCTGGCAGATCATATGTGTTATAAGAGATAAAATCTATTAGAACATATTGTTGTAGTATTTTTTTTTTTTTTTTGACGTCTTACAATATTTTAAATAGGTAGCTCGACTAGTTTAGATCAACTAAATATGATAAATAAATTTTGTTTGGAAAGTCAGTTATGAGAAAAATAAATTATCATTATGATCAATTCTTAAGATTATTTGAAGAAATTTAGACGACTATGCTAATTGTGTTTAAAAAGGTTTATTAGAAAATTAAGGATTCGGTTGTGTAACATTCTCAACACCACCACGCAAGGGGATGAAATAGTCCGAAGCCCGAAGCAATGAAATAGTCCGAAGCAGTATCCTACTGGGCAATCAGAATAAGAAATTACCAATCCAAACCCCTTACGTACTATATAAGCCCAAACACAAGAAAAATTAAGACGGATTATAATACAAGAAGGTCTGTTAAAGAAAAATACAAGAAGAACTTAAGAGTGATCAAAAGGCCTAAAATTTATGTATCAAAATAGGCCCCCGAACTTATTGGCACTTTGAAAAACGTCGTACTATTATGTATATTAAACAATTTAAAATTTACACCAATATGCAAATGTTTGTTTTGCTACCGTCATTTCCACTAACTGAAGTTTATGAACAAAATAATATACATTATAGTATGTTGGGCTGTTTTTCATGAAAATGAGTGATAGTACGTAGTACTCCATTAAAAATCATTCTTTCATACTATTTGCTTTATCACAATTCTGTCCTCATGTTTTTCTAACACAACTCATATTTTGCAATTAAATCATCAGTACAGTAGCTTTCATAAATAAAATGTCTCTTTCACATGGATAATTCCAACAATTTTTTAAAATGTATACTTTTATGTTAAACATCTACAGATTCATTCACTAACAGACCAAACCCACCATGATCTATTTCTTATATTATAGATTTCACTACAAATAATGTATTTTTTTGAATCATTGGAAAAGCCATCTAACAATTTCTCGGTGCGTCTAACTTCTCTCCTTTTTTTTCCTTTTTTTCTCTACTTCCTCTCTTCCTCACGTACATGCCCCTTTCAAGGATATTTTTGTCATAGAACTATGATAAAGCATTAGTTCTTACAATTCACCTAGTCGTAATTTGATATATGGATCGGTTTCAAAAAAAAAAAAAAAATTTGATATATGGATGAATGATGATGATGCATTGTAAGTTTGCCAATTGTTTTAATATTTTAATTTTTGTGGTCATCCTACCCACTTGGATATAAAAAACCGAGCTCATTTTCCAAAAGAGGGTTCGATTCATAATTATTGTGATGGATGCTCAAAAGGAAAAAAAGTTAAAAAAAGGTTGATGGTGCAAATTGGAGCATGCAAGAATGGTGTCCAATTATATGCACAGCATCTTCCCTAATCCTCAACTATCTTTTTTTAATTGGGTTTAAGAATCTTCTCATCCTTTAATTATTTAGTAATCTCTTATTGTTTTCTAGAACAATTTGTGTTATTTAAAAAGTTATACTGCTTTTATCTCTTTTGATCCGACGAGCTTGAATACAATTTTTTTTTTTTTTTGCTAAAGAAAGCTTGAATACAAATTTCCACCCATAATAAGTTTTATATGTATATTGTTAATATATGGCTAGATTTTTATGCAAATAAACAATTTTTTATATATATAATAAGGGGGGCATATTGAATCAATGATTTAGAATGATTTTAATTTTTATTCAAATCACCTCTTATTCAATTGGTGATTCTCTAAAATGATTTAAAATCTCATCTTATTGGATCTAAAATTTGTTAAAATTGTTTGNCTTATTGGATCTAAAATTTGTTAAAATTGTTTGAAATCCATTGTTATTGGATTAATGATTTATAAAAATTCTTTCAAATCTTCCCTTATTGAAAATCTGAGATTTCACTATAAAATTAAATCAAAAATAATTTCA
>OVAY01000476.1:0-57458 GCA_900406395.1 Kernera saxatilis
AACATCAGCTTTCGTTGGCTAAGGACGCTCTGCTCATCTAAGTTCTTTCAGACTTTCAAATCAACTGTTGTTGTATCTAAATAACCTAAGATCAGAAACTAGGTAGCTAATCTAGTTCCAGCACTAAGAACAACTTAGATAAAAAAACCAATAGATAATTCCCTATCTAACAATCCTGTCTATCAATTCATGAATCACTTGAAACCCTAAAACCTAACTATGAAATTACTCGCACATGGTAACAGAGAAAACACAAAGAGATGTAAAGAATTGCATAATGATATTAAGAAAATAAAACTGGGGTGCAGAAATCTTCTCCAAAGGTGACAGAGTCAGAGATTCGTCTTCCCAAAAGCTCCAGAGAAAAAGAGAATAAAATAAAGTGTTTTTTGAAGCATGTATGAAGCATAGCCTAACAAGTGGCTCAAAAATAGGTATATATAGGTCTAGGGTCGAATTAGGTTGAGTTAGGATGGTTCTGGGGCAAAAAAAAAAAGTTTCAGAATAGCAATTTTTCGTCTGGGAAGTGGATCGATCGATCCCAAGGTGGACCGATCGATCCGGTGGTCGATCTAGAGTTGCAAGCGTGACTGGGATCGACCTTGGAAGGCGGATCGATCGATCCCGCTGGTCGATCTGGTGATTCCTGCACCTCCTTCTTCTGCGAGCCAGATGAAACTGTATTCACAAAAATCGGTATAACTTTCGATCGCACCGTTAAAATCTCTTCAAACCACTTGAAAATGAAAACTAACTCCAGTGGCTATCTTGTGTCAAAATATGAACGTGATCCAACGGTGAAAACCCTTTCAACGAATGCCAAACGTCTGACCTTTCTGCATTACTCTGCATCTTCATATGTTCGTTAGCACCCAAAATGGCTCATTTTCATCCAAAGCGACCTAAAACCTGCAAAGACTCGATAAAGAACTAAAAAACTCTAAAAACACGCTTTGATTTTATAAAAGACTCAAAAACAAACGATAAAAACACGTAAAAACGGAGTACATCAGATCCCGTTTTTTTTTCAATTTTGTTTCCGTTGTGATTGAGAGAAAGAAGATAGAGAGGGACTCTTGAACATCATTGGAGATAAACGAAAGAGAGAAAGAGAGAGAGGTCGAATTTTGTTTGTTGTTACTCATTTGAAGATTTTACTGAGATCGTTGAAAGTGAAAGGTAAAAAAACAGAAAGAAATCATGTTAATTCCATCTGGGTTTTATGAAAGATTACGTCTTGTTCTTGATCGCGTCTTTGAAATTCTCGAATCGCATCCAAGACCCAATTTTGTTTGTTTTCTAATTTGGATTATTATAGTTGGAACTTGGTTGTTGTGTTTTTTCCAGCAATGGTATGTGGAGTATCCAGAGGATGCCACGTGGTATGAGCTCCCTTTGCGGTTTAAGCTTCTATGTTCCATCATGATACCCATCTCCATTAAGGTAGCTATAATAACTTCCTTGCTATATACTATGTGGGAAACTCTGGTAGCATCCTTGCTAACTCTAGTGTGGCATATATTAATGCATTAAGCAACTTCTTGGCATGTGAAAAGAGATATTGGATTGCAAATTGGGGCTTTATGATCATCTTTTATGGAACAAGATTTGTCTTGAAGATAGCTCATTTTATATAAAATTAGCATATGCCTGTTTTTGACTAATCATCTGGTTGATGTAAATGTGGCTGAGACCTAAGAGTTGTGGTGGTTATGCAGAAACCACATTCAAATATGCGGCTAAAAACACTATTTGGACAAACTGTTGGAACTCTCGTCACATAAGTTTATATAATCACACCATAACACTTGTTGATCCATTAAAGTTGCTCTACATTGTAAAGTCTTTGTCACTACTCATTATACCATTTCTAACTATGCGAGAATAAATTTAGTTTCAGAGAGCTAAAAAAACCAGAGGTCATCAAATCTTAATCCCTTAAAGCCAAAAAACTCAAACTGAAAGCATTAATATAAAGCTTAGTCGTCCCGCCATATTTTACTTCTTGTCGTCGCTATGTAGAAAAATCTGTAGTCGCGATTAAAACCATACCCATAGCTCTTCCCATAACTCCTGCAAAATGAAACAGCAAAAGTTTCTTTAAGAGCATAAATATCAAGTGCCCCATTTTTTGTTTCATTTTGCAGGTGCCTGAATACCAAAAGTAAGAGGAACTATATTAAGAAACACTAGTATATGAGAAAACACGAAGAACACGAAAATGGAGAGGAAGAAGATAGTTTGTTGAATATTTCTGTTATTTCTCTCAACTGTTATAACGGTTACATTAGGAGCCTCTTATATAGAGGAAAGGTTCTGGTTATCTACAATTGAACCATTAATTACATGGTTTACATCAAACCGGTTCACAATCAATCTCATAGTCTAATAACTAGTTCACCAAGCAAACGAAACGAGACATACACTGGGCATCGCTATGTCGGAGTCGTCTCCGCAGTCCGCATGGATGAATTGATAAAACCTATCTCACTCTCTCACTCTCTCTTTTTTTTTTCTCTTGCTTTGTTGCTCTTCTCTTTTATTAATTGGGATTGAGTCCGATGTGATAGCAAAATATATAGCTATAGTTCTATTCCCTTAATATAGAAAAATAATTTAATTAATTTTTTATACGTTTTTATTCAGTAACGGACGTTTGGTGGTTTTTTTGTTTTTTTTAATAATAAATTGGGTTAGATCCAGCTTAAAGGTGGAGAACCTTAACCAAAAATTGTAACGTTCGGTGATATTTGGTTGAAAGATTCCAACTATAGTTTAAATCATTCAAGTACAATTTTAACAACGGTTTACTACATAATGGTAAATATATATTATTTTTAATAGGTTCTAGTTATTAGTTTGAATTTCGAAATATTATAATTTCTCGATTAATACATAATTTTTTCACTTATTCTCGCCGTGCTCCCGGTCATAATGCTTCTTGAATCCGGTGAGGTCTCCGAGAGCACGTGAGGGGTCATGGTGGGCGCACGAGGGCTCCGGACAAAGATACACTTTCCTCTTGTTGGACATTTGTGTCAGCTTCCATGGAATGTTGTGTCCTCTCCGGTGAAGCTGTAGATTCTGTTCTCTTATAAACCCTTTGTCGCATACTTCACATATGAATCTCTTCATCGCCATTATCATCTTTGGAGATAACGCTATGACTTCAGCATCTGGATCTGTTCAATTTAAAGAAAACAATATTAATCACCACCACAAATTAAACCCATTAAGAAAATTGAATACACTAATCTTCTTGTAAAAAAATGATGAATAGAGCACAAGAACTTCCAAATAATATATAATCTAATCAAGATCGAATGATGATAGTCTTCATTCTTAACTATCGAGAATGATAACAAAGAATCCATGAATCAAAATTAGGATTCTTATATATTATTTTTTTGCTTCATAAAAGGAAAATTCTTTATTGAGGCTTATTGATTCATTTTCTGGAATATGGAACACTCACATGTTTATGTATAACAACATATATAAATAAGAGGCAGTTACTTGGGTTTCCGGGTTGGATTCTTCGTTTTTTGGGTGGTGGAGCAACAGGGTTGGGTTGTTGAATCATCGTCATCGCCGTCTCTTCACGGTTAGAGTTGTTTGCTCCGGTGGCGGCGCCAGCGAGGAGGAAGGACTGAGTGGAGGATGATGAAGTTGTGTTGTTGTACGATGAAGACATCTTCTCAGGATCTGCTTTTGCTTAATCTACAAAGATCCATTAAGAACAATAATTTTAAAAATGAGAGAGAAGATAGAAATCAAATATGATTCAGAAGAAAACGAAAGCAAGGAATTATCAGAACAGGAAGAAGCCAGAAAGATTGACGACATGAAAAGGTAAAAAAAAAAATTTACTAGACGACATTTACGAGAACAAATATAAATCCAAAGGTATAAGTTGTTTTTTTTGTTATTGTACTAAGACAGTAAGACTTGAGATGCCGAGACAGAGACAGAAACCAAGAAGAAAAAAGTCAATAAAAAGCTAAAACTCAGGGACAAAGAAAGAAACCAAGTAGATGATGATACTATTAGAGGAATAATGAAGAAGAAGCCATAGCAAAACCTAAATATACTAATACACGCACCTCAAAAAGCCCTAGCTATATCTCTCTTTTTCTCTCTTTCTCTTGCTTTGTTGCTCTTCTCAATTGATAATTGGGATGGAGTCATGTGTGATCTCAATATATATAGCTACACTCCATTTCCCTTTTTCCTTACTATAGAAAAAAAAATTAATTTCAAAAAAATATATAATTAAATTTTATGATACGTTTCGACTGAGTAACGAACGTCTGTTGATGTTCGGTTAAATATTTGAACTATGGTATAAATCATTCAATTATAATGTTAAATATAGTTAACTATTAGAGGAATAATGAAGAAGAAGCCATAGCAAATAGTATATACTAATACACACACTTCAAAAAGCCCTGGCTATATCTATCTTTTTTTTTGCTTTGTTGCTCTTCTCGATTGATAATTTGGATGGAGTCCCGTGTGATCTCAAAATATATAGCTACAGTCCATTTCCCTTTTCCCTTAATATAGAAAAAAATATTAAAATCAAAAAAATATATAATTAAATTTTTTGATACGTTTCGACTGAGTAACAGACGTCTGGTGATATTTGGTTAAAAAGTTCGAACTATGGTTTAAATCATTCAATTACAATGTTAACTATGGTTAACTACATATTGTAAGTTTTTTAAATGGTAAAAGTATTCTACTTTTTATAGGTTCTAGAAACTAGTTTGAATTTCGCTTATTATCATTTTTTGATTTAAAATAAATCATTAATATATATATATTTAATTATTATTACAGCATTGTAAAACCAATGTGTATAAAACGCATTTTTTTGCCATTTTGGCATAACATCAATTTAAAAGCAGATCTTGAAATAGTTTTAGATTTTGAAATAGAAATCTCGGTTAATGTGATTTTTCTTGTTTGCAAACAAAATGAGAAAGGTTACGGTTTGGGTGTCATATGGGCTCATGCGGGTGTGGTCAGGGGGCCACGGTCTCTCATTAATTTACTATAATAGTATTAACACAAAGCAAGATGTGTCTTCGGCCCAAGTGTGGAGGCCCAAAAGTATACAGCCCATTACCAAACCCACCACTTGTGTAGCTTGCAAGCAACGGTCATCTCTGCAGGAAAAAGACAAAAGCAGAGCAGAGCACAACACTAAAGGCGTGATGATGTTATGGTACGGATTCAGCCGCTCGGTTCAAGGTTTTGGAAGGACTTGCCACAAATTGATATTCGACACCTGTCTTCTCTCTTTAGGGTTTTTCAACTCTATGTGGTGTAATCGGCAACATAAAAAAATGAAAGATTTTATCATCTTCTTTGCCTATCTTTGAATTTATCTTACAAATAGGATCAAATTATAGAAAAAGTTTGATTTATCAAAGGTGTCTATTTTCTCATAAGGGTAGAATCGTAAAATCCAACTCCATAAATTACCCAAATCCATAAACGATCCAATTGTCAGCCGTAAAGCCCACAACTCCTTATGAAACCTTTTTTTTTGTTGGTTTGATCAATATTAATAGATATTGTAATAAACTTTATTTGTATTTATATTTTCACCTTCATAACTAGGCTTTTGGCAGGCAAGATCAACGGAGAAAATGTTTGAATTTGTTGGTTTGCATTTGGTCAGTGCTGTTGTAATCAACTTGGGCGGCTACGAAACTAAACGGTTTGTCGCTTCCGATGCATCAGATCTTTGTCTGCTTAAAAAGACCTTTTGAATCGATTCTTCTTCTCTATGTCGTTACAGAAAGGCTGAGTATCTCAAGAATGCCACCCCGCGTTAACGATTTGAGAGGGCTGAGTATGTGTTCCGTTCGATTATCTAAAGCATGATGCTTTTTTCTATTTTTGTTAACACTGTTTATTATGTTCAGGTGAATTGCTTGAAAATAAGACCAGGCCTGTCGTTGTTGCGATATCCGTAAGAGTTAGCTCTAGTGCGCCCTGAAAGTGCTAACATAGTAGTATTTGGGGTTTTTTTCTCGAGGAAAATGTAAGATTGGTCTTTGTGAATTTGGGCATCCATCATGTGAGCTCGAGCTTAACCTCCGTTGGAATCATAATATCATGTCATTAATTTGTCCGTTAGCAATAGTCATATTCAATTTGTTGCATATCAGTAAATCGATCAGTTTCAGATTAGTTTGACCAAAAAAATCTCTTAATAAAAAATAATTTTCATCTCTCAAACTAATCAAATAAATAAACCGTCAATAACCAAATAAAACATTAGTTTTATAAAACACATTATGATAATCAATTAAAAATATTAACTTTACCAAATTTCAAAAATTATTCATTTTCATTACCCAAACCTATTAGAGATTTTAAGTTGTCGGATTAATCAAAAAACCTTGAGAGAATTACATAATTTCAAGGACTAACAGAGCATGATATCCTGTCATTAATTTACCCGTTAGCAATAACCATGTTCAATTTGTTTGCACATTAGTAAATCGATCAGTTTCTGATTAGTTTGACCAAAAAATCTTCTAATACAAAAATATTATTTATCTCCCAAACTAATCAAATAAATAAATAGTCAATAACCAAATATGTAATACTACACGGTGATAATTAATTAAAAACATTAATTAACTTTAGCCACTCAAACAACACAACAAATCAGTGAAGACAACAGATTCACCATCTCTTAAACTAATAAATTTTTCTCTTGTTTTTTTCATTTCAAGTCATCCTTTTCTTCGCTTCGATTTAGATTTCCAAATGTCTTTTTGCTAATTTTATATTTTGCTAATTCCAAATGTCTTTTTTCATTTCAAGTCGTCCTTTTCTTCGCTTCGATTTAGATTTCCGACCGGGTATTTCGGGTCGGTTCCGGGTAAAAAACCCAGGCCTAGAATTAGAGCATAAATAAATAAAATCTTCTACCGCCGTTCCAAATAAAAACTTCTAGTAACCATGAGAATGCTAATCTTGTTAGGTGCCATGGCTACCCGGAAAGTTCTAACATGACAAATTTAGGATTTGAACAATGCTTACAATACATCCTTGCGCCATATTATAGACTTCTTCGCAAGATCTAACACCAAAGGCATAATCTTTTTCCTGGACTTCAACACCTGATCACTTTGAAAATGGGGGAATGGCATAATGGAGGGACTTGTAAGAAAAACTAACCGGTGAGCTAGGAGGAGGTCGAGATGAAGGTTGTGAACAAGATTTTGTGAGATGTAAAGATTGGTCAGTTTGAGAGAGTGGTTATGGAGATCGGTCAAGAGAATGAAAAAAAAAAAATCATTAATGTGTATGTTACCTCAAGATTACCTCTAAACACATGCAATAAAGAATTTCATTAAATTATAATAAATTTTATAATTTCTTAATAAAATGTTAATAAATTTAATTAAAATTTATTGCATTCTTTAAAAATCTAGCAATTTGTGGAATTTAGAAGAATTCATACCCTATTAAACTTATTACATTCTCTTAAAACCTAAAAAATAGTAAACATTAGAAACAAAGATAAATACATTGTTTAGCAAAAAAAAAAAAAAAAAAAAAAAAAAAAAAATAAAAAAAAAAAACCNAAAAAAAAAGATAAATACATTAAAAAAAAAAACCCATCGTATCTTTTGAAATATTCAAAAATCTATAGCTTATAATTATGTCTGCAGTTGAATTTTTTCATATTCAGTTAAATTCTTCGATTCAAATATCACCCCCTAAAACGATGTTATATTGGAGATCATAGTACAAGGAAATAACCAGTTTGATTGTACAATGGCTAAATTGAAAACACCGGTTGGTCTCGGTCTGTAAATTGGTACAATTGAAGAGGTTTTGGTACACAGTTAATATCTCCAGTGAACCGAATAGAGCTCATTAGAAACCTTTTTTGGTTGTTCGTGGTGTTCTGTTATGTTCAAAAGCAAGAAATTGGGAGTGAATATAAAAAATTATAATAATCTTCATAAAATTGTGTTCTTAACCGATTTTTAGAGTAAGTTGATTTGGTTGTGTTTATTTTGGGAAATTGTGTGTTTGAACCGGTTTTGTAAATTGGTTTAGTGTGAATTTCAAACGGTCAAAAAAGTAAGAAAATTGTGCTGCGTCACCAGCCTTGGACGCCAAGTGAATTTCGAAATTTTGACCGTTGGCTCTTCTTCCTATATAAAGCTCCACCATAGACTCAGAGTCTCTTCTTCAATCTCTCGTCTCCGTTGAAGAAATCGAGAAAACAGTAGAAAAGCGTAGAAGCAAAAGAACGAGATCGTGGAGTCTCCGGTTGTTGTCGCATGGGAAAGAAGCGAAGTCGTACGAGAAAGATCCATTGTTGGAGAAGATGAAGATCGAGAAGGAGAAAACAGAGGATTTTCTTAAGGAAGAAACTGCAAAAAGATGAAGGAGTTCACGCCTAACGTGGTAACGATTTCTAGATCTAGCTCTGCTTCTCCATGTGAAAATGACTCGAGATGATTTCTTGTTGATGGGTGACTCGCTTGGTTCATATTGTTTGATAGTAATAGTTTCGGTACGGATCTTAGATTAGTAACAAGGTTGATTCGTGATTGGTTATCTCATCTCTGTATTCTCCTTTACAGCTTTATGGTTTGATCAACCTGTATCAAGATAATTTTGATTTCTATGCTTGTGTTTAAGATGTTTGGGTGTTGAATTTGGTTGCGAAATAGTTAAGACATACGTAGAGATGTTGAGAAATAGTTGAATCGCTTCTGCCTAATTTTGTTACATCGCTCTGCTTATTTGGTGATTGATTTGGGAATGTTTATGTTGCTCCTCAGATTTTGGTTTTCGTTCAATCTTTGGCACAAACTGGAGAGCAAAAGAAAGGCTTTGAGAAGAATAAGGATTGTCCTGAAGAACGAGAATGTTGATCCTAACAAACCGCAAGAAGCCTGCCACTTCATTCTTTCTCTTCTGGTACTAAACCCTGCAAACACAATCAGCTCCCAAAATGTTCATTTCTAACAGTTTAATAATAAAACAATATTTACAGCAAAGACGCAAGAAAGAGTTTGGCAGCAGAGCATCCTGGGATTAACAATTCAACTCTTACCGCCCACATTTCACTGAAATAGAAGGTATATAACGAAGTTTTTTTTTTATCAAACCTTAATGAGTGTTTCATTGAAATGCTTCGTTTCCTCTATTACTATTTTAACAGAAACCATTTTTTCCCATTAAAGGCCAAAGAGTTAATAGTGTAAGCTTCTAGGAGAGACACCAATCAGATTCTGCAGCTTTCCATCAAAAGGTTTCTTGAGATTAATATTTTGACTATTACATAAATCTCGTAATGTTTTGTTGAGAGTAAGAACAATTGAGAATTATCAAGCTTCTTAAATCTTGAGAGTAAGTTGAAAGAATCTGAAGGCTCTCTTATGTGGCATCATAAGGTTAAGAATTTTGAAAATAAGTTTGAACATTAAGTATAAATAACATTAATCATTAAGTTTAACAAAACAAAAAAAAAAAAAACATTCATCATTAACAAATTTTCTTTCTTGATCTTGCAGATATTGTCTTTATCGATGCTTCTTCTCCTATGGTTGTTTCATTGCTAAATAGTTACAAGGTTAAAGGTTAGTTTTTTTTTTCTCACTTTTACGGTTATCTCAAAAAATAAAAACTCTAAATGTTACAAAATAACCCAAAAAAATTAATAATAAAACATTAACTTTACCAAATTTTTTTTAAAAAATATTCTTCTCCTAATTGCCCATTACCCAAACCTATTAGAGATTTTAAATAGTTAGATTAATCAAAAAAACTTGAGAGAATTACATGTTGTGAGGACTAACACAGTATGGTATCCTGTCATTAATTTATTTGTTAGCGATAGCCATATTCAATTTGTTTGCACATCAGTAATTTGATTGGTTTGACCAAAAAATCTCTTAATAAAAAAATACTTTTTATCTCCTAAACTAATCAAACAAATAAACCTTCAATAACCAAAGATAACATTAATTTTATATAAAACAAACTATGATAATCAATTATAAATGTAAATTAACTTTACCAAATTTCAAAAATTATTCCTCTCCATGACCCAAACCTATTAGAGATTTTAAGTTGGATTAATCAAAAAAACTTGAAGAAATTACATGATTGTGAGGACTAAAATAGTATAGTATCTTATCATTAATTTGTCCGTTAGCGGTAGTCATATTCAATTTGTTTGCACATCATTAATTCGATCAGTTTCTAATTAGTTTGCCCAAAAAAATTTCTTAATAAAAAATATTTCTCATCTCTCAAACTAATCAAATAAATAAACCGTCAATAACCAAATATAACATTAATTTATAAAACAAATAATCAATTATAATATTGTTTAACTTTACCAAAATTTGAAAAAAATATAAATATTTCTCTCCTAATTGTCCATGACTCAAAACTATTAGAATTTTAATTGTTGGATTAATCAAAGAAATTTGAAAGAATTACATGTTTGTGAGGACTACAGAGTATGATATCCTGTTATTAATTTGTCCGTTAGCGATGGTCATATTCAATTTGTTTACACATCAGTAACTCGATCAGTTCTGATTAGTTTCACCAAAAAAATCTTTTAATAAAAAATTACTTCTCAACTCCCAAATTAATCAAATAAGTAAACCGTCAATAACCAAATATAACATTAAATTATAAAACACACTGATAATCTATATATATAAAGTTAGCTTTTCTCTCTTCTCCTTCCGCCACATCAGCATCTACATTAAATAGTAAAAAGAATTTCAAAAATCATTTCTCATATTTTATATCATAAAACTAAAATTTAATTACCTAAAAAATTGATTCATATATTAACTATAGCTTTAATATTAAGATATTGAATAGTGAAAAGAATTTCAAAAGTCGTTTCTCATATTTTATAGGGTTAGTTTGCTAAAGATGTAGTTTTTAAAAAGTAATTTGGGAAATGGGTAGTTTGTAAGAAATAATTTGCAAAATGGGTAGTTTGTGAGATAGGAGAGGATGTGAGATGTGATAAGACAAAATAAGAGAAAAAGACAAAATTGCCCTTCTTTCCTTTGGAGTTTGGAGGAGAGAGAGAGAGAATGAGAGAGTTTTAATTTTTTTTTTTCTTCTTTCTTCTTCTCCTATTTTGTTGTTATTTGATTTAGTTAAAAATACTTAATAAAAAATGTTACTAAAACCACATATTAATCTTTGAAATTTTAATGTTAATCTAAAGAAATCTACTTTGCTATATTTTTTGGATATTTAGGAGCAGTGTACAACGATAAAGTAAAATGTGGTGTACGACAATGATGTAAAATGTGATGTACGAGATATGATGAAAAAAACTAGTGTTTGTACACTACGTCATCATGTACACCGGTTCTGTACACTTTCTCTGTAGATAATCACGATGTGGTACATAATGTCGTAAACAAAATGTATGAAAAATACATCATACCGCCTTTTAAACTGATGTATTTCATACATCTTGTAATATGATGTATTTCATACATTTTGTTTACGACATTGTGTTCAACATCTTGATTGTCTACGAGACAGATTACAAGAACCAGTGTACAAAATGCGTAGTGTACAAACCTAGTGTTTTATTTTCATATCTCGTACACCATCTTTTACATCATCTTCGTACACCACATTTTATACACAATGTCGTAAACGAATTGTATGAAAAATACATCATACCGCATTTTAAACTGATGTATTTCATACATCTTGTAATCTGATGTATTTCATACATTTTGTTTACGATATTGTATTCAACATCTTGATTGTCTACGAGACAGTGTACAAAATGCGTAGTGTACAAACTCTAGTATTTTATCTTCATATCTCTCGTACACCATCTTTTACATCATCGTCGTACACTACGCAAATGGACAAGGACATTTTTGTCAATTCGATTTTCATCCCCTCTAATACAAACCTATCTCACAAAAAGATAAACTACCCATTCCTCCAATTATTTTTGTAAACTACCCATTCTCCCAATTTTACTTTCTAAAACTACCCATTCACCAAATATTCTCTATTTTATATCATAAAATTAAAATTTAATTACCTGAAAAATTGATTCACATATTAATTATAATTTTAATATTAAGATATTGAATAGTAAAGAGAATTTCAAAAGTCATTTCTCATATTTTATATCATAAAATTAAAATTATTTAATATAATATGTTGAAATAAGAATAAGTTCGATAATTTTGGTTGTACAAATATATTCCACACTATATTACTATAGTTTCGAGGTTATATTTCTCTATCAGAGCGATATATTAGTTGAATGGATGTTATTTGATCAAAATTAATAATATAAAATATATGAATTTTAAAAAATGATTTAAAATGTTATACTCATATAATTAATATATATTGAAGAAGTTGAAAGGTCATTCCTCATATTATATATCATAAAATTGATAAAAATTCAGAATAAGATTGGTGATATTAATATATTCTACACTTTATTATAGTAAAATCTAAGTATCCAATATTTCAATTAGCATTACACAAAATTACTATGAAACGAAACCTAAATAATTATAAAATAAAACCAGCAAGTAATAACATACACAAAATACAAACTAAATCAAAACAATTATCAAATATTATAGAATACAACACGGTCAAAAAACGATTTCATAGACAGTCATAATGTTGAAAGAACGATAATTCATCAAATACATAGATCGATAACATCAAAATAATATGAAATAAAACAGCACAACGAAAATAAAATAAAATAAAAACATGCTCTGTGAATAACGAAAATAAACAAAAAACAAAAAATATTTAAAAATAAAATAAACTTCTGCGCGTAGCGCGGATCAAACTCTAGTCAAATATAAATGTAAGTTGCCTAAAGATATCAACTCATTTTAACCAACTAAGAGATCCCTAATAATGATTTAGACCATGTAACTTACTCCTATCATTGAGGATTCAAAAATATTTTTAAGGAGACAAGATTTTCACGTTTTAAAGTTCAAATTTATTCTCATTTAAATAAAATATTTTTCTAAAAGTATGATATAATAAACTATCATAAGATCTAAATCATTATGATCTTTTGTAAATATATGATCTAGAGTATAATAGACATTTTTCAAATTTACTAGTGAAAATATATGATCTAAACTAAGAATTTTTGTAAGTGAAAGTAGGGTAGAAATGGATATGGTTATATCTATATGAATACAATAAAAATACGATATACAGTAAGTTAAAAAATGAAAAAATGATTAAAAATGCCAAATTTTTAAAAATGGTTGAAAAAAACATAACTCTCCTATAGACACATTAAAACCCTAACTTTTATTGATTTTTCTTATTAATCATCAATTTTTATTGACTGACCTAGATTGGTCTCACCATGGTTTGACGGAACGGATTAACAGAGATTTAACCTCAGTAGTCCATTCTGTCAAGTCACTTAACGGTAAGACTAATTTGGTTCAGTCAACAAAAGTTGGTGATTAAAAAAATGTCAAGAACAATTGGTGCTTTAAATTGTCCTTACGATAATTGATGCTTTGAATTGCCGAAGTTTGAAAGTTGAAATTTTTTTTGACCATTTTCCCAATTAATAAAAAACATACTATGATAATTAATTAAAAACTTTGGAAAATTGACGGTGGTGTAAAAGATGGAGAAGAAGAGATCTGATGGTAAAGCTCGACAGGAGGAAGAGATAATTATAGTTGTTCATATTAGTTATCTATTTTATATGTGGTTAATCTGTTATTGACAGACATAATTAACTATATATTGCATAAGGCAACAAGGACTATGGTGAAGAAGATGGAGAAGAGATATATGATGGTGAAGCTCTTCCTTTCTGCAAACGTAGTTACTTATTATCGAGACTTTTTAGTTTTTTTGGCAACTGCTTTTCTTAGTTAACTAAATTTATTTTTCCACATGTTAGTTATCTAATTTCACACTCAAAATATAATATTCTGACAATTTACCCATAAAAAAAAAAGATAATTGTGTATATTTAAATTAAAAATACTACTTCAATTCAGTTTTATATGATAATTTTTTTTATTTTAGATTTTGTTTTTGCTATTAATATTAAATATTTATATAACCAAAAAAGCTAAGGCAAACAAGGTACGAAAACCCAATTTAAACAGAACAAAAATAACAAGCGAAGACGGATTCGCAAGAAATAACGGGTCTAGTTATGATAATAACGATTTGCTAGATGTTCTTCAAGTAGTTTAAAACATGAAAATCAAAAGAGTTAAAACAGGTGTTAAAGTATCACAGACGCAATGATTTACACATGTGAACATTAGAAACCCTAACCAAAATACCAGCAAGCCACCTCCAAGATAAGGAACCAATTGACACATTATGAAGAATCAAACAGGGGGTTGTATATAGCAAACATCATCAAACAAGAGTGTATTATATCATAAGTTCTTATTCTGCATGCATGTCCATTGAAGAATCAATAGAACCTGGAGAGTTAGATCCCCTGTTCAGTTCACTGCTTCTGGCTCCGCCGGATATGTAGCCTCCCTGCGGGATTTGGTAGTTCTGAAGACTACGGCGTATCGGACTTGAAAGGGCGTTTGAGAAAACCGAGTTCTTGGCTTGGTTTTCACATTGCTCAGACCGAACAACCGGAACAGCTGTTGCGCAAGAGGTCCCTGAAGAGGCTATAACCCCGGAATTCGTGACATGCATTGTTGGTTGATGTGGTGGCGCTCTTGGGGACATTGGAGGCTCCTCTATGCAGCATTCGAGCTCGTTCTGCATCGGGGGAAACCAGAAACGAAATCAAGAATAGGAACAGATCTGACAAGAATTCCATGATAGATAGATAAGAGGACATATGAACCTGAATGTAACTGATTATATCCATAGGTGTCACTCTTGACCCTCCTTCTTGTTGTCTCCATATCCATTGGTACAGTTTTTCCTGAAACGGGGAAGATGAGCAGAACATTCTCGTAAGGATTTCTTCTCTGTTTTTCCACATTAGTGTCTATTTCTATTGTTCCCGACTTGAAGCTGCCACAGAGCTCCTTTAACTTGGGTTAAGGATGCATAAAACTAGCAAGAGTAGCATAATCCAATCTGTACGTTTCTATCTAACTATACCCTACTTGACATATTTATCTCGTGCAGCATCTCATCTTCCAAGTATAAATTTCACATTCATCCCCATATCAAGTAATATTTCAGTACGCCATGGAAAGACAACAGACAACACAATGTTACTCTAGTCATCAACATCTTATATTCAAACATATAAAAGCACAACTAGTTATCATAACTACAGTTCTAATCAATGTTAAGACAGAGAAAATAATAAAAGATAGACAGAACAACATGAAGAAGACAAAGCTTTGCTAAAGGCTGACGGGAAGCTACAGAGACTTAACACCCTAAAGAACAACATGAAGAAGACAAAGGACCAAAATAAAACTCTGGTTCCAGGGATGGGAACAAGTCCTGGTGAATTGGAGTGATCATAAGCAGAACATATAGCTAAAGACCGACTATAATTTGATTCAAGCTACAGAAGCCAACTTATCACCCAGTCTTTATTACCAATCAAAAAACCATGAAAACCAGAAAGAAAGATACTTTCACTTCTTCGGCATTGGTTTCATTAATAGGAGATGAAATGACACAGAGACACTTTCAATCAAAAGCAAAAAGAAATATTTATGTACGGAATCAAGTCCAAAAGAAGAAACCTAAGGCTCCCCACAAGAATTAAGATGAACACAAATAGAGAATCTTTTCCAGTGTTACAATTGGAATTAAGAGGGTCCTAGACACCTAAATTATCATAAGGAAAATCAACACACAGAATGTACACGAAACACCAAAACCATAACACAACCTATAGTATACACTAAGACCAATACTAAACAGACTAGACAAAAAGAGAAGAAATTTGCAGATTAACTGGTCTCAACTCTCAAGCCATGTTCAAGACAATCAATAATTTAACACATATATTTTGAAAACAAACACCAAAACCATATTGGCAACATATATTGTTTAATACCAGATTAGATTATACAGAAGTGAAAAAACTAACAATTTTGCCTAAAAATTAAAACTTCAATCAATAGAAACGAGGCTAAGAGTCTCAAACTAATCAGCTCAAAATCGAAATCGGTAAAAACAAATCCTAAGCATCAAATTGAATTTACCCTAAATAGATAAGAATCATAAACAGTCACAGAGAGAGGAAGAGAAGGGGTTAATCAATACCAGGCCATGGCGTTCGCCGGCTTGGAAGGATAGTTTCTGGTGGTTCATAGACTGAGTGTAAAGCTGAGATAAGGAGTTCGCGGCGGTGCGAAACGAGGCGTAAACAGTCCGATCTACCTCATCGAGGCTCGTCGCTGTGGCTTTTCTCTTCTTCCCCATCCTTTACGACGCTCGAAATCGGATTTCGCCTAAATTACACGGCCACGATTCTCCGTCGGCGATGACGGATGGTCGTTTTCTCTCGACCCTTCCAGTATCGATCGGAGATTTGATAAATTATAAAGAGAGAAGATTTGGCCAAAGAGGGCCACTTCTCACCTTTATACGAAACGGCAAGACCAAGAAGGTTTGGCTTTGGTTTTTTTTTGTTTTGTATCTTTTTCCAATTTTTTCGTTTTTTTATATAAAATCTCTTTTACAGTTTTACTTTTGGTTTTGGACATGGCAATTCTGTAAATATCTCTAGGCATGAATGGTGTTTCCAAAAGCTAGGCATGTCAATCGAACTATCTCGTCTAGTCCAATCCCAAATCTATAACATCCATATATAGTCTAATTTTGTAAATATGTCGAACGGTGTTTCGAAACTAGATATGTCAATCGGGCTATTTCGGTCTAGTCCAATCCGAAATCTATAATATCCATATATATATTTAGTCTATAAATATCTCTAGATACGAACAGTATTTCGAAACTAAGCAATATCAATTGAGCTACCTCGGTCTAGTCCAATCCGAAATCTATAACATCCATATATATATTTGAGTCTAATTTGGTATGATTTGGATTTTTCAGGTTTATAGAAAATCAACATAATGTTGTATTTGAAAAACTTTTCATTATTGTTGTAATTCATGATTTTGTACAAAATTATTGCCAATATATTATATTTGAATATAAAGTTAGTCTAAATTTATGTTTTCAATAATAATGCGTTTTTCTCGTATGTTATGAAACCATATTCTAAGCAAACCAATATGTAAGGAAATATAAGTAATTCAATGGTTAAATTAAGGTTAAAAAGCATAAAATAAGAAACTTAGGAGAGAGGAAAGAGCGATTTAAAAACGATATTTTCTAGGTTTTTTTGTTTTAAATCTTTTAATTGTAGCTTGGCGTTACTTAAACTTGTTAAAATTTGGGATAATTAGCCAAATGACAAAAAAATAGGGTAATATTAGGGAAATGACAAAAAAAAAAAGTTACACTGTTACCGTTGTTGGTGTCGTTACGATGTTGCCCCTGCCTCTCATGCCACGTCTTTGTTTATCTATCACTATGATATCTAATTATATTATTACAAAAATCTAGGATAGATTACATAGGATCATTTAGTATCTAGTTTGTCAGTGACGATGGTTTTAAACCACATAATATAAGTTTCGCCGTAGAGCATTTAATGCTAATATTTGGGAAGATTTGAGTTGTAGATGAATAATAATAGGTTACATGTTCTTATAACATGTTAACGGTTATTGTACCGTATAATACATAGATTTACATCTAATGTTATTCTTAGCATGATATAAAACATGTTAGATTGCTAAAAATAATGAGTTATATAGAACAAATTTTACTCATAGAACAATAACTACTCGTAGAACAAAAATTATTCATTGGCTCTTGAGAATTTATGAAGAAGAGATTTTATGTATATATATTATAATAACAAATTATATATTCTGGTAACGAGTTAACAATTATTGTAACATACATATAAAACATAAATTATATCTAATGTTATATTTACGTAGTATAGAGTATGTTAGATTGATAACAATAGTGAGTTATAGAGTATTGTATATACAATGTTAGATTGATAACAATTATTGTACCATATAACACATAAAGTTACTTATAACTTTATTTTTAGAATGATATAGAACATGTTAGATTGATAACAATAATGAGTTATATAGAACAATAATTACTCATTGGCTTTTAAGATCTTATAAAAACTAAAAGATCTTATGCATATGCATTATAATAACGGAATATAGATTCTAGTAACGTGTTAAAAATAATTCTACCATATATAAACACATAGAACTATATTTAACGTTATGTTTTACGCGGTACAAAGTATGTTAGATTCTCCGGTCAAATCCTTCGAAGAGCTCCGACGGTGGCTCATCATCTTCCCAATCAAATCCGTCGATGAACTGCCTTCATCATCTTCTCCAATCTAATTCCTCAATGAGCTTCATCATCTTCTTCGATCAAATCCACAAAATCTATCCAAGAATGACATTTTTGCCAAGTTTTAGAAAAAAAATCGGATCAGATGTGGTCGTCGAAATATCTCTCTAGGAACTCAGATGCAGCCATCTATGGAGTTAAATCAAATCTTCAGAAAAAAATACCATAAATCATAAAAACCAGAGAATATGGTGAATATATTTGCACTATACCTTTAGTTCCGCGTATACAAGAAGACATTATCGGTTTTGCACTTGTTTTCGTAAATCGAAGTGGGTGTTGCAGTTTGCCGATTTGGAAAAAGTTTTCTGCACTGGTTCCTGAATCTAACTTTAATTCTAGACTTGTGTTGGTGTTTCACGGAGGTTTGCGTACAAGAAAACCGCTATATCAAAGAAAAATAAGAAAGGTGACTCTTGTTTTTAAGACAACTGAACCGCCTATCCTTTTTTCGTCTGAATGAAATGATATCTTCTACTCTTTCTCTTGCCATATAGATGTAAGTAATGAAGCGTGCATTAAATATAAATATTAGATAATATAATTTTCTGACATGAAATCTATTCATATCTTACACAATCTCAAAATTGATTACCGAGTGTAAGGGTATTACCGTATTGATGAAAAATATACAGTGGTGGAAACAGTGTTTTTGTCATTCTCCTAATTTGTGTTTGATTCTTTGCTATGCAGTGCAAATTCTCTTAAAATTTAGTATCTTGGTGAATCAGTTGGATTGTCCGGTGTTTGAATATATAGAACCTTCAAAACACCTTTTGCAATCATATTCCTTACGAAATGCAATCTCACATCTAAGTTCTCCCATGATGTACATTATTCTTTGAGAGAGCTAAGTAACCTTATTTTATCTTAGTTTACGAATCACAAGAAACTTCCACAAACTGATGCTTATATCTTAGTTTTTAGCATAGCCTTTTTTATTAGCCAATCAACTTCCTTCACACATTCAGTGAAAGTCATGTACTCTAACTCTGTTGTAGAAAATATCACTAGCTTTCGAAATCATGTTTATAAACGTGAAAGCGAACCAAGTCACTAACCTTATTTTATCAAGATCTGCATAGTCAACATCATAGTTTTTAGTCCCTCCGATACAGCCCAGCCCAATAGATTTTGCTGTCTAAAGCCCAAAAACAAATTCTTTAGCACATTTATAAAAAAAAAAATCATAAAATAACGCCCTTAGGATTTGAACAAAGTACCAGTAGGTCATTAAACTATTGACTTAACCACTGGACTACATTGCATTCTAAAAAATTGCTACCCTTAATTTATATCTATATTTTTGCGCCTAAAACATGGGCTTTACCTGCTTTAGCCCAAGGCCGGGCCTGCTCCGATATATTACTCATTATAATGCAAGCCAATGCTACTTAACTAAACAGCTGAAAGGACATGTACATCATAGTTTAAAGGTCTAATTGTAATTATTTAATCCTTAATCCCTTATGGTTGTACTAGTATTTATTATTTAATATCAACAAAATTCATTGTACTAGGTATTGATCCGCGCCAAGAGCGAGATTAAGTAATTAAGTAGGTTGGTACATAATTAAATAATTAAGTAGATTGATTAACCGATATTTTAACGTTTACAAATTTTTCTTAAAATATATATATATATATATATATATTATACGAGATAATTTAATACTTAAAAGTACATGAAAGATTGTAGAATCTATTATACCTAAAAAAAAAAGCGTATAAGCTTTCAAAAACTAATACTTAAAAGTATGGAAGAAGCACCATTGTTTTGGAGTAAACTTCCTAATCCAAAGGGAAGCTGTTGTATTGATTAATTTCACATATTCGTAAGCTTTCAAAAACTAATAAATTTTAATATTTAATTATTAAATGTGCTCATAACTTATTTTGTATGTTTTAAATCTAGATAAGAATTAGTATGCATGTATAGACAATGTTGTGTATATGTAAAACTGATAATGTAACATAGACTAGGTAAAATAATTGTTTCTCTAGAGTTGGCATCAATAAAGTTAGAATCTATAGACTATAGTTTAGTATTGGATATGATTTGACGTATGGCTCTTTTAACCTCAGCAATGCTTGGCTTCTTCCCTCTCACTTTCGCCCTTATCTCCGCCTCGAATTCACGGTCGTTCACCGCGGTATGAACTGCGGTAGTCTCTATACCAAGGTCCTTAAGAACCTGAAGAATGTCGAGTAATAAACCATCTCGGTACTCGCATCTCATCTCTAACAAAACATCGATCTCTATGATAGAAACCTCCACCTCCTCCGATGGCCTTCTTTTACAGATACGCATCCGCTTGTGTTCTTGTTCTTGGTGATGATTAGACTCCAGCTCATGGATCCTCTTTCGAAGATGGTTTACGTACTCGATGGTGTCTCCAAGGATTGAGACTTTATCCATCTTGGTCACAAATGGAACCATTGATCTCAATGTTATGAATCTCTCGTTCAGCTTCTCTCTTCTGCGTCGCTCCGCGACCACGTGGTTTAGCTCTTCACGCGGTAGCCTCTTGTCTTTAGTGTTTTCGTGGAGGAAAGGAACTCTCAAGATTACATGTTTGAGCATCCATTGCGACGACGACGCCATTCGCTGATGCTCTTTGACATTATCAGTCCTCCACGTGGCAAATGATGACTGGAGAACGTAAGAAGATGTGGAAACTGAATCTGAAAGAAGACTCGTGGGTTGTGAGTCTTGTGACATGAGAAGTGTTGATACTGTCTGAGAGTAGTTTCCTTCTTCTTCCATTAGATTCATCATGTCCATGTGTGTGTCTATATATACAAATGATAGATTTTATATATAATAGCAAAGCTATGCCAACACATTTTAAGAAAATCTTGTTAGAAAATTTAAGTCTAATGATATCATTAACTAATTTAACGTATAAGTAAGTTGAGGTATACGGTATACCTAAAGTATTGGTTGATTCTATATGGAAATCAGAGCCTATATTTTGATTGGAGACGTCGTCATCATCAGGAGAGCCAAGCCTAATTTCCTCTGACATTGTCATTTCTTCCTCTACTTCATCTTCTTCTTCGTCTTCGTGTTCTTCATGCTCTTCGTTGATGGAGTGTTCAGAAAGAGCAGGTCTTGGGTTTGAAGACTTGGGATGGTTATGGAAGAAGCTCTTTATGTGTTCAACAAACTCTACATCTTCTTTCACCTTCACACAACAAACAAAACATATCATCCTTCTCCTTAATTATCCCTCTCATATTATTTATATTGTGTATATTATGTACCATGTCCAAAAACAATATTTTATATTGTGACAACAAATTGTTAAATATTTTCTTTATGTATACATTTTCTTTGTTTCTCTAACAAGCGTAGAATAAGCTGAAAATCTTTATTTCACATTTTTAACCTAGCTAATTAAACATAATTTATTTTTTTTTTCTAATTTTTTTTTAAGTGTAAGCATTTGGCTATGTATATAAAGAGAGACATGTCGTACCTTGTTCGTTGTGCCTAATTCCACAACACCATCAAGCATAGGAATGCAAACCACTGTCTGTTTTTTTCATTATATTTTTCATCGCAATACAATTCTCAAACATGTAAAATATATGTATATTGATACCAATCATACATACTAAAAATAACTAATCAATAAACACAAACTTTACCTGAATTTTGGCACTCTAACCATTAAGGAACCGATATGTAGAAGGAGCATCCAAGAAAAAAAGAAGAGAATATTAATTAATTTGAAGGATGAGATATACATATATATAAATAGGTAAAAGTAGATGCATAGTATAGTGGTGAATAAAAGAAACCTTAGCGAGAATAGCCCTAGAAAAGATTTTACTGTCAACCTCATTTGCACAACTTAGCCATACGTGCTTCCTCCTCGCATACGCCTTTCCCGGAATCCTACAAATTACTACTTCTACATTTATATTTGTTTTTTTCCCATAGAGAAAAAAGCATCAATTAATTATATCCATAACTAACTCACTTTGTTTATGCATTTATGTATATTATCTATTTATGTTTCTTACTTTAGATATTAATCAATCACCAAAAAAAAAAAAAAGAATCTCAACGGTCCTCTTATGTTCACCAAAATGGAGAGTGTACGTTTTCATTAACTCCAATACCTTTCTTCTTTCAGTAACTCAAACTCCTCAGTTTCTCTTTAATGCTTCCACAATATTTGTGATTGGCATTTAACACACAATACTATTTTTGTCTTCACTAAGAGAAGACAAAAAAAGATAAAAAAACAAAGAAAGAAACTTGAGTATAGAGAGAAAGAGAGAGAGAGTTGTGTACCCGGAAGGAGGAGGGAAAGAGAAAGAGACACACATTAGATAAAACCATTCAGTCTCTGTTAAATCCTCCGGGGACAATGCGGTGCAAGCCCTCGCCTCCGTCGATGAATCTCCGGCCAAAAGTGTCTCGTAAAGCTCCCTGAGTTGTTGGCTCCTCTCCAACGCAGCCTCTTCCGCCGTCACTTCCGCCGGCTGAGTCGTCTTCCTCGTCTTTATTGCACCATTGTAGTATCCATTCCCCCACACCAATACCCTATTTAAACATATGATTACTTATTTTTCCTTTTTTGACGACAAGCGCACTTTTATTACTCAATTTTTTCTGGATAAAAGTATTCATCAATGGCAAAATCCCGACGCATTCTTGCAAACGCTAGGTAAGAAAGAATGGAGGAGGTATTGATGATCGTCATACTTTATTAATCACGGGTTCGAGAAAAACAAGGAAGAAGATTTGATCGAGAGTTTGAAACTCTAGGAACATATATGAAATAGAAATGGAAACAAATGAAGCACTAAGACGCTGAAATTCAGCTAAATTTATGTAGAGAAACATATAATTACTTCTTTTTTGTTACATAATAAGGATTAAGATATTTAGGGTTATATTGTGAGAAGTGGATGAAATTAAAAAAAAAAAATTAAAAAAAGAGAACCTTTGTTGAGGACAAAGTTGCCAAAAGAGACTATAAGTCCATCCCACAGATTGCACCGCCGCCTTAAGAAGGCCTTGAAGCTCCCTTCTCTCAGCTCCGATCACTTTCTCTGCCGGAATAATACTTGATTCATCCATCTTTCCCGGAGATATAAAACTTGTGTTACCCCTCTCTCTTGAATAAACAGAGTAAAATCTTGAAGGGTTTTTAATATATAAGAGGAAGAAGATACTCTCTTACACTATTTTGATTTCTGGTGATTTAAAATGGTGTGGGACCTCTCTCTCTCTCTCTCTGATGGATAAAAATCTTATAACTTTGAAGGGTTGTTAACATATAAGAGGAAGAAGATACTCTCATACTATATTTTGATCTCTGGTGATTTAAAATGGTATGGGACCCCTCTCTTTCTCTAATATAATAAACAGGGTAAAATCTTATAACTTTGAAGAGGTTGTGAATATGTAAGAGGAAGATACTCTCATACACTATTTTGATTTATGGTGATTAAAAATGGTAAGGGACCAATTATCCAAAAATATATAAATTGTATGGGACCCCTCTCTCTCTAATATACAGGGTAAAATCAAACTTTGAAGGTTTGTGAATATGAAAGAGGAAGATACTCTTATACACTATTTTGATTTTTGGTGATTTGAAATGGTATGGGACCAATTATCCAAAAATAAATAAATGGTATGGGACCACAGATTTTACGATATGCATGTATATTACTACATACCATCTTAATGCTTTACTAACACTTGACTTAATAAATAAAATAATGTAATTAATTTCCATGTATATATATATATGAATCACCAAAACTTAGGATCTAGTAAAAAAGTTGACTTTTTGAGTTTTGACTGGTTGGTTCACCAGACGTTGGATGGGAATTATCAATTATACATGTGAAATCGAAAGATCTATGTATGATGTATCTTGTAGACCCGTCGTCCACTAATTGGACAAATCAAAATGCAAAATGCATATTTTCTTATTATGTTATAAAGTTTTATTTGTTCAGAAAGCATAACATATTGTAGTAGATAAAATAGCTAACTGACAAACGAGAGAAAACAGACGTTGCTTTGACTTGTGTTACTGCTTCTCTGCAGGTGCAAAGAAATTGTCGGGTTTAACATTTTTCTTTTTATTTCGAAAATTTTGCAATATTCTAATGTTTCATCAACGATTTGGACTAACGTTTTTAATTTTTTAAAAATAAAAAGAAGAAGGGGAATGGTAGAATTTTGTTGACCAGACCGGTAAGTAAAGAAGAGAAAGTGGTTTGGTGTAATAAAGAAGGAGAATGAGATGTTTCACACAATTCAAGCTTTTAATATTTGATGTTAATTGCTAGCCAAGTAGCCACCATTTTTTTTTTTTTTTTTGATATATCCGATCGGCTTCCGGTCAGCTTCGGTAGGAACACACCGAAGTGCTACAGAGTGGATTTCTTTCCGAAGGGCCACCACACTGCCTAACCCGAGTTTGGGATGCTTTCCGACTAATGCCCGGGGGTAGACAGACCGCCTGTATTTCTGATTACCAGGTAAACCAATTGGACCTTCGGCCCAACTGACAGACTTCCCAACAAAGTGTTGATAACAGCGTAAGGGGATGGAGTGTGGGAGTTGCACCCATCACCCTGCCCAACCACTAGCCCACCACCTTCCGGGCCCAAATAGCCACCATGTGTTTCCCTTTTAATAATGTCTTATAAAACCCTACTTATAAATATAAATAGATAAATTTGACCCCAAAAAAAAGAAAGATAGATAGATAGATACATAGACACAGTTACGTACGCATAGAGTACATACAATTGAGATATATGGCTAAACGTATTCTTGGTTTTGACAAAAATCAACATTAAATTTTGCTTGGCTTTTTTTGTAGACAAAAAAATAATGTTGCTTGGCTTTTGCTTCTACTTCTTGTTTTTACTTATTTTAAATTAGTTTTTCACCAATTATGTTTCTTTGACGGCCACATGGAGTGTTGCTTCCTCCTCGGGCAATTTAGAGTGTTAAATGGATTCTAGAATTCTTGAAAATAGGCTTCAAGCCAGGTACATTAAATATTGATGAACATATTGATATGGAGCTTGAAGATGATGGGTTCAGTGGAGGCTTGAAGTCAATAATCTCACTAGTATGTTTTAACTTAATGGAAGCTCCCATGGAGGAACATATGTCCAAGACACTCATTTTTCTCCCTTCTTCTCCCTTATTTCTAACTTAATGAAATTTAGAGAGAATGATATGATCTAGTCCATATTGTCATGGTTATGTTTCCTTGATTTCAATTTCTTAATGGAGTTGATTCAAATAGCAGAAAAAGAAACAATGCTTTAGTACCAAAATGATAGATTGGTTACTCATAAATGTTACATCTATGATTCATTTAGTTTCTTTGATTCATGGTTTACTCAGATCCAAATAAATGGGGTAGACCAAGTGGTCCTTGGTCTAGTGGCGTTAGACCCGAGTGCGAGAAGTCTGACCCTTATTTCGAGACCACTGGAGAGAGGATTAATTTACATGCTCTGATCTTCGGTCCACGGAGACGTACAGGCCTCGGCCCCGAACTTTGCGGTTATCAAAAAAGTAAAAAATAAATAAATAAATGGGGTAAACCAAGTTCTTACATTCCTCCGATCATGCATGTTATAACAATCTCAATGCCTTATTTTATTTGAAAATGACATTAGCCGAAAGTGTTGTGGCAAGAATTCTTTGTTGGAATACAAGTTATAACCACATGAGCTTTTGGAGGTTATGATGAGTATGACGAGAGTGACCTATTTACAAAGTGGGATCACATAATTGAAGAATATTGGAAATCAAAGAGTGATTGAGGAATATATATTGAAGAAGAATAATTCGAGTGAACGAGATTTAGTGTGTTTTGCTATAAATAGATGCTGTACTCTTAACATTTAAATTAACCAATACAACCACACACTACTTGTTTTTTCTCCAACCTCTTCTTCTTATTCTTTTGTTTTCACAGTTTCTCTTGCTTGTTGGATAAGCAATCTCAATACTAAATAATATATATTTCTATTTTGCACAAATGGGAGGAAAGAAAATAAACTATTATTTAAGAAAAATTATCAATATAAGCATATCAATTTCTTATGACGATATCGCCGAAGATGGTTCGATGGACCATCGATTACAAAAGTTAAGCGTAAGACGAATCATTAATATATAATACAAAAAAATCGAGAAAAATTACAAACAATCATTCTCAAATCTCAACCCGTCACGATCTTCGACGGTCAAAACTCAAAAGTATGAACTTTGGACGGCAAAAATGAAGACCACGTCAAGCATTCGTGACTTATCGAAAGTCGTGGAAAATGGAGTTTTAATACAATCAACGCTATTTTTTAGCACGTGTGAATATAATCGTCGACGAACAAACAAAAAGTTCAGATTTAAATATAAAAAATTGTTATATATAAATTGGAGTCTATAGTTCTACCCAAAAAAAAAAAAACTATTTTACCACAAATAAATGTACGTCTAATAGAAAGAAATTGAACAAAACTTACGAATAATTTGAAACGGCCCTAACTATAATCACGAGTCTTTCTCCGGTAACTCCTTAAACTTTGTTACTCAACCTAAATTCACAATTTAGTAAAGATGTTAAGATGAAGGATATGACAACTCTCTAGTTCCTGCAACATATCGACTCAATATGGTGTCTACTCTAGGAAGCTAATGTTGGTGATGGTGACCATTTCCGTAGATGCTTGGATCTGATTATAGGAAGCGTATTAAACTAACGTTCATGCTAAACTTGTGATCGTTACAATCTGAATAAAAAGTACAAATTATTAAAATGAAAGATGAGAAAGTATTAGATAGGATCATGGATTTTTTTATTGGGATATGTTAAGATACTCATATCGTACATATCCGTATCTTATATTTTGTGTATATCTGCCTATTAATATAAAAAACAATAGTACATATTAATTATGGCAATTAGGTTAAATACATGTATGTATAAATATGAGCCTAAGGGCATTGAGATCAATAACACATAAAATCTTTAAACGTTCTAGGTTTCTGACATGGTATCAGAGTACTAGCCAATACGTTTTGCGGCTTGTTCGATCCTACTGTCGATTTCTATACTTAAATTCGCTTTCTGCATTCTCTTTTCTTCGTCTCTTTGCCCTATTTTTCGTTGATCTTCTCTTCTTTGCAACGGAAAACTTCTTCTAATGTCTGACATAATCGATCAAACCGGTGGAGCAGATGATCGTTCTTCTCTTACACAACCACAAGTTGAAGCGACTCGGAGAACGATATCTCTGTATGATCTTTCCACTGGTGATAACCCCGGTTATGTTATCTCTCAACCAGCTTTGCGTGGTCCAAATTATGATGAGTGGGCTACAAGTATTCGCTTGGCTCTCAAAGCACGAAAGAAATTCGGCTTTGCTGATAGAACAATTTCTCAACCAACCGAGGATTCTGAAGACTAGGAAGATTGGTGTGGAAACAACACTTTGGTCATCTCTTGGATCAAATTAACCATAGATCCGACGATACGATCTAATCTTACCAGCTGTGAGGTTTCGTATGACCTATGGGAGCACATCTATGTCCGTTACTCGATCAAAAATGGACAGCGTGTTCAAAGACTCAAAACTGAACTTGCAACTTGTCGTCAAAAAGGTTTGGCGGTTGAAGCTTACTACGGAAAGCTTATGAAATTTTGGACCTCGTTAAGTGATTATCAACAGGCCAAAACCATGGAAGAAGTATTGAAGGAACGAGAAGAAGATCGCCTGCATCAGTTTCTCATGGGCCTTGATGAGTCTTTATATGGCTCGGTGAAGTCCGCTCTTCTCTCACGGGTTCCTCTACCTACATTTGATGAAGCCTATAACGCAGTGGCTCAGGATGAGGAATCCAAAGTCACTAGTCGTCTTCTTGAAGAACGATCTTAAGGAGTCAGTTTCGCGGTTCAAACTCAGCCTCGAAACAAGTCCAATGATGATGCTCGCAACAAATCAGCGATCTGCTCTACTTGCGGTCGCACAAGTCATCTCGCTGAACAATGTTTTCGCCGAATTGGTTATCCGACTTGGTGGGGAGAGAGACCTCGTCCAAAACTTGGTGATTCTTCTCAACAAGGCATTCTCTCAACTCCATCTTGACCTCGAAATCAGCCACAAGCACGTGCAAATCAGATTGTCACTACCTCTGCTTCAGCTAATTCGTGATAACCAGTTCTGATCGAGTTGGTCTTAGTGGTTTAAGTGACTCACAATGGCAGTCTCTGGCCAATCTCCTATCACAACGTGAGCAGACTCATGGCGTCAAGCTTTCGGGTACGTTATTTCTAAACTCTTGGATTATTGATACAAGGGCTACAAACCATATGGCCGGTTCATTAGCCTATATATCTGAGGTTAGATTGATGTCCCCTATGCTGATTAAACTGCCAGATGGTTGGTTTACTCAGTCTTCTCAGCAAGGAACAGTTTGTTTGGGTTCTCATCTTAATCTTCAGAATGTCGTCTTTGTGGATGGTTTGAAGTGTCATCTGATTTCTCTCTCACAACTCAACCATGACAGAGCTTGTGTCTTCCAGATAACTGATAAACTGTGTGTGATTTAGGACCGCATCACGAGGATGCTGATTGGAGCGGGTGAACAACGTGATGGATTATACTTCTTTCGGAGTACGGAGGCAGCATCGGCGTTGCATATGACGGATAAGCTCTCTTGTGATATGTGGCATCGTCGTTTAGGGCATCCGTCTTCTCGAGCTCTTAGTCTTTTACCTATTTCTGGTTTTAATAGTTCTAGTGGTCTTGATAATAAAGCATGTGAGATTTATATCCGTGCCAAACAAACAAAAGATGTGTTTCCTCCTAGTTTGAATAAAACAAAGGATGTTTTTCAGCTTGTGCATTGTGACCTTTGGGGACCATATCAAACCACTTCTATTAACGGATCTAGATACTTCCTAACCATCGTTGATGACTACTCTAGAGCACTTTGGATCTACTTACTGCCTGATAAAGTAGCAGCTCCAACGAAACTCCGAAATTTTATTACTCTAGTTGAACGACAGTTTGAAAAGAAGGTAAAGACTATACGCAGTGATAATGGCAGTTGAAAGAAAACATCATCACATCCTTAACGTGGCACGATCTCTGCGTTTTCAAGCTTCATTTCCGATTAAACTTTGGGATGAATGCGTTCTCACTGCTGGATACTTGATCAATCGGACACCATCTGCTGCTCTTAATGGCAAAACGCCATTCGAAATGTTGTACAATCGAGCTCCACCACTGAATCATCTGTGGTTTTTTGGCTGCTTGTGTTATGTTCATAATCATCATCATGGTGGAGACAAATTCGCCGCTCGCAGCAAGAAATCTATTATCATTGGCTACCCCTATGGCAAAAAGGGTTGGCGTGTCTATGATTTGGACACAGGAAAGATCTCAACATCTAGAGATGTCATCTTTTGTGAAACAGATTTTCCCTTCTCTACTTTTACTAGTGCTTCAACGAACCAGATTCACCGTCTTCTCCGTTGTTTGTAGATCCTCTGGATGAAACTCATGACACGCCTGAATCCTCTGATAGTAATCCTCCTTCTGCAGATCCTCTGCTCTTAACAGAATCGTCTCCAACCTGAGACATCGTTGAGCTCAATTCTGCTCCACCTTCGGCTGACTCTTCTCCTGACATAGTCTCTTCTTCTTTGGAACCGATTATTGAGTTATCAGTTTCGTCACCTGACCCAGAGATCATTCTCCCGACTAATGATCTTCTCACCGAAACTGTATCTGGTTCCTCTGACTCAACCTATCCGACACCTGATCCTCCGACCATTACCATGGAATCTGTGTCTGCTCCTGACTTACTTGGTCGAGGACACCGTCAGCGTAAACCACCGACGCGTCTCGCTGACTATGTTCTCCAGATCACTCAATCTCTTGGCCTCAATGCTACTGACTGCAAGTACCCGGTTTCTTATTATACTTCGACTACACGTTTCTCGGAAAAACATAAGGAATATGTTCTCACGATCACAAACAGCCATGAACCGCAACACTATTCTCAAGCAGTGTTGGATGAGCAATGGCGTAACGCGATGCGCTCTAAAAATGATGCACTAGATGAAAATGGTACATGGACGATTGAAACTCTTACTCCTGGAAAAAAAGCTAACGGATTTCTTGATAGATATAAGGCTCGTTTGGTGGTTCTTGGCAACAATCAAGTCGAAGGGACAGACTTTACATATACTTTTGCCCCTGTTGCCAAGATGACAACAGTTCGTATGTTCTTAGAAGTTGCCGCTGCAAAGGACTGGTCAGTTCATCAAATAGATGTTCATAACGCCTTTCTGCATGGTCACTTACACGAAGTGTATATGCAACTCCCACATGGTTTTCGGACGGATGATAAAACAAAGGTGTGTCGTCTCCATAAGTCTTTGTATGGATAAAGACAGGCTCCTCAGTACTGGTTCGAAAAACTGCGTGCTGCTCTCACGGACTAAGGTTTTATACAATGTGTTTCGGACTACTCTTTGTTCACATACGCTCATGGCTCAAATCGTATCACCGTGCTGGTGTATGTCGATGACCTCATCCTCTCAGCGAGCTCACTCTCTCTGCTTACGGATTTCAAAAGCTACTTGAGCTCATGTTTTCACATGAAAGATCTTTGTGTCTTGAAATATTTTCTTGGTATCGAGGTAGCTCGTAGTCTCTCTAGTTTCTATCTATGTCTACGCAAGTATGCTCTTGACATCATCACTGAAACAGGTCTCGTTGGTGTCAAACCGGTAGCGTTTCCTCTTGATCAGAACCATAAACTCGCCTTAGCAACAAGCGATGTCATCTCCGATCCTGGTAAGTATCGGCGTCTAGTGGGCAGGTTCATTTATCTTGGTACTACTCGTCCTGATTTGGCATATTCGATTCACATCTTGACTCAGTTTATGCAGCAACCGAAAGAAGCTCACTGAGATGCTGCATTGCGAGTTGTTCGATATCTCAAGCACAATCCAGGTCAAGGAATTCTACTCCGATCTGATTCTCCTTTGACTATCTCTGCTTGGTGTGATGCTGATTGGGCAGGCTGTCCACTCATACAGCGGTCTCTGACGGGTTGGTTTATTCAGCTCGGAAACTATCCTCTCTCATGGAAGACAACTAAACAAGACACGGTCTCATGCTCTTCTGTCGAAGCCGAGTACCGCGCTCTTTCATTCACTGTTCGTGAAATTCTTTGGTTGAAAGCTCTTCTGCTCGCTTTTGGTATTGATCACGCAGATCCGATCATGGTCCACTGTGATAGCTTATCTGCTATTCACCTCGCTGCTAATCCGGTGTTTCATGAAAGAACGAAGCATATTGAAGTTGATTGTCATTTCATACGCGATGAGATCATTCGTGGTACGATCGCTACTCAGCATGTTTTTACCAAAACTCAGCTTGCAGACATCATGACTAAAGCACTTGGTCGTAAGGAGTTTGAAAATTTCAAGCTCAAGTTGGGCATTTTTGACCTCCATGCTCCAACGTGAGGGGGGTATTGGGATATGTTAAGATACTCATATCGTACATATCCGTATCTTATATTTTGTGTATATCTGCCTATTAATATAAAGGCAATAGTACATATTAATTATGCCAATTAGGTTAAATACATGTATGTATAAATATGAGCCTAAGGGCATTGAGATCAATAACACAGAAAACCTTTATACGTTCTAGGTTTCTGACAATTTCAAATGAAATGAAACAATTTAGAGAGCAAAAAAAGGATTACAAAGTTAAGTCGTAAAATTTTAATTTCTATGCCAAGGCTATACGAAAATTTTACGGCTATAAAAGAAAATTTATAAAAAAAAAAATTGTACTGTAACATATTTTTGATATTCTATGTTTTTTTCGGTTTTGAGTGTCCGTTTCTTACTAAAATGTTATGGAGTTTTGGAAAATATACATTTAAAGCATTAAGACTGTTATATTTTTATAATTTAAAAGAAGAAATATTTAAAAAGTTTAGATTATTTATTCATTTACAGTTAATAAAATTAGAAATTGATAGTGTTTTAAGTTATAAATATTTAAAAAAAAAATTAAAAAGAGGAAAATAAAAAAATTTAGAATTTTATTCTTTTACACTTTAATGAAAATATTCAAATCAAAATAAACTAAAATATATACTTACTGCTCTCTTATGGTCTTAAAATAATGGGTGAACGTGCGGAATATACATGGATGACTAAGAAATAGAGAAAGTAGCATCAATAACTAAGATATTAGTTCTCTCTCTTGCAAAAATGCAAAACAGACGAAACTGTCCCTATGGACGCCTAGATGGTGATTAACGAGCATATCAAGGAGCATTTAATGTGCGATATCGTGTTGAATATTGAAAGAGATTTAACGTCGCCGCCTAACTAACAATATAAAATATGGCAGTTAGTGATACAAACTTTAAGGAGACGTAAGCTATAAAAATGGGGTGTTGTACGTTGACATAAAAAAGGCATCAAAAGATTAAGTATTGCCATATTTAACATGAAAATAATATTATTTTGCTAACTAGTGTAGTGACGAAGATAATTTGGAAAACAAAGATCAATCTGCTATGCGTAATAACGTGCTAACGGGCTAATATGATAACCAGGTAGGTGTGCTAACTAACGTACTAACAAAGGTACGTTGACACATAGAGGCAACAAATACGTTAATTACTAGCATAATTAATATGATAATAAAATTATTGTGCTAACTAACATATTAACATAGGTCAATTGGATAACATATGTCAATCTGCGATGTCTGATAAATGCTTACATAAAATCTAGAGGGTTGGACTAACTAATGTTTGTGTTTAAAGTGGTCGTCAATTATGTAACGAATTAGGAGAATCCTTGATGGGTTACTCAACTCGTTGACAAGTTACTTAGCTAAACCTTTCTCAGCTTAGCCAACATACAAACAAGGTAACTTGAGAACAATAAATCAATATCTATAGGCGATGATGGGTTATGGTGCTATTTACCTTGGTACTAAGAAAGATAACGTGTTATTGTGTTACCGTAGTAGCGCATCCATTGAGGTCGTCAAATAATGTCACGACTTAGGTTACTCTTTCACGGGTTACTTAACTCATTAACAAATTTTGTAGCTGAATCTTTCACAACTAAACTAACTTACTAAGTAGGGTAAATACAGAAGAATTATTGATCTACATCAGTTGTTATCGTGTTATCTGATTTATCCTTTTAATATAATCTTTATAATATAACAAGTACCCCATGTATTCATTTGGTTTGATATATTGTTAACATGATAATTATGTTATCGTCACCATACAATAATACTGTTATTTTTCTACATCAATTGTTACTCAGTTATTTATCTGCTTTAGCGATTCAAGTTAATTATTGAACGATTTTCAAACTATCATGAGTTTCATCGTTTACAAATTGTAATTGTTATTGGGCTATCCAAATTGTTAGGGAGCATGTTTGTTGCTATCATTATAACACAAGAATCACCTTAGTATTCATTTTAAATATTTTTCAATTACTATGTATGTTATTGTTACCATAATACAACATAACTATATATTGATCTACATCAATTGTTATCGGATTATCCGCTTTAGCGTTTCAATCTAATCATAATCATATAAGACATACCCAAATATTCATTTGGTTTGATATATTGTTAACCCGCTAATATGTTATCGTTACCATACAACAACACATGTATCAAACTACATCAATTGTTATCGGGTTATCTACTTTAGCTTTACAATATAATCATTCTCATATAAGAAGTACCCATATATTCAGTTGGTTCGATATATCATTAACACGCTAGTTATGTTATCATAATCTGACTATAACGGAGTTATCAGTGTCTAATCTCTTTAAACTACCTCCAAGTTAATTTTCTTCCCCGTTAGGTAGCTGGTATCCTCTCCTTCCATCACTTTCCCGTGGGTGGAGACAAAAGACTCTTGTGGAAGAATCTAAGTAAATTAGTTAGCAAAATAACTACTTTATTCTTTGGTGATTATGAGGATATCAACTTTTACCGTTACATGTGCATTGCTTTCCTTCTCGGATGGCTACCTGACCATGATGGTTTGGATTGGATGATTTTTAGTAATTTTTTGAGTGGAGAATCTCTTATAAATGCAAAATCTTCCTTTCCAAGTGCACTCTTTATTTTCCGTACAACCACCATTTTTTGGTATATATTTACTCGCTCACCAAGCGGTTCCTCACCCACCGAAAACATACGCGAAGGTAACTCCAAATTTATCATTTGCAAAATATGCAAAAAGGATTATTCGGACATCGAAAATATGATTCGTGGTTTTCATCGAATGAAATCGAGAAGGCAAAGTATCACCAAAAATGATCACTACAATTGAAGAGTGCTCTCTAATTACAAATATGAGATTCTTCTCTAACCTTAAATACACATAACTCTTCGCACAAACATCTCCGAAATCTAGTTATTGATACACATTTACTCGCTCTCCCGGTGGTTCTTCTCCAGTGGGAAACATATGCGCTGGTAAATCGGTATCTCCCATCTGCAAAATAATTATAAAAGCATATTTATTGGTTAATTGGAAAACCCTACGAAGGAGACATTGAAATCGACTAGAAATAATAGAAAAAATTACCTTATGCAACAAAATCTTATGTCTTCTTCTTCTCTTCTCCAATAATGCTTTAGACGAGTTTGGTTGGGTTTGTGATTTTCAGATTTTTGCTATAGTCCAAAGATCTCAAATAAATTGCTCTAAATCTCTGATAGGTAATTATGAGCTAGATCCTATAATCTAAGGTCTATTGCAAACAGTAACCTAATTACGAAGTCCGTTTAAATTTTCAATATAGGAATACAATCCTCCTTTACAAATGAACAGAAAGAGGGCAACACCGTTTTGTGTCAGTTAATTTGGCCAACTTCCATGGTCATTCTTTACAATTTCTCTAAAATAATAGCAGTTTAAAACTTTGTACGTCCAATTAGTTTGTCCCTTGCATAAAAAAAAAATGTGTAAAAAGGAAGTCAACCATTTTGGTCAACGAAATTAATTTTTAAAATTCTCAGTGGCTCACAAAACTCTATATTCATCATCTTCTTCGTCCTTCACAATTTCTTTCGTTAAGCTTTCTTCTCTTTCAATGGCTTCATCTCGAAATCGGAGCTTACAAGTGTTCCCAAGCTTCAGAGGCGAAGATGTACGCCGAACGTTCCTCAGCCACCTTCTCGGCGCACTCGATCGCAAATTAGTCCGTACAGTTTTCAAAGACAGTCAAATCGAGCGTGGCCACTCGATTAGCCCAGCTCTCGTGCAAGCGATAAGAGAATCTAGGGTTTCGATCGTCGTTCTCTCTAAGAACTACGCTTCATCCAGCTGGTGTTTGGACGAATTGCTCGAGATCTTGAAGTGCAGGGAAGATTTGGGTCAGATTGTGATGACGATTTTCTACGATTTGGATCCTTGTCATGTCAGGAGTCAAACAGGCGACTTTGGTAAGGCCTTTGAGAAAACCTGCGAGAACAGAACAGAGGATGAGGTAAATCAATGGAGGCTTGCTTTGACTCAAGTAGCAAATATCCATGGACACCATTCTCGGAAATGGTGAATCCCTTTTTTTGCCCAGTCATGTTCTCTTTTTGAAATTTAGCTATTGATATTGATTGTTCTCTTTTTTTTTTTAGGGAAAGTGAAGCACTCCTGATCGAAGATTTTGTCAATGATGTTTCAGGTAAGCTGAATTGTTTACCAACAGAAGATTTTGATGGCTTGATTGGGATCGAAACTCATGTAGCAAACATGGTTTCATTGTTGTGCTTGGACGATAAAGAAGTGGTGATGGTAGGGATTTGGGGTCCTTCTGGAATTGGTAAGACTACCATTGCAAGAGCTTTATTTGGTAGACTCTCTTATCAATTCAAAAACCGTGTCTTCATTGATAGATCCTTCATAGATAGGACTCTAGTAAATTATAGAAGAATCAACCTGGACGACTACGGCGTGAAGCTGCAATTGCAAAACCAATTCCTATCTGAAATTTTAGGCCAAAAGGATGTAAAGATAGATCATTTAGGTGTGTTGGAAGGAAGGCTACAGAACCATGAAGTTCTAATAGTTCTTGACGATGTGGATGATCAGTTGCTTCTAGATGCCTTAGTTGGAAAAACTCTATGGTTTGGTTCTGGTAGCAGAATTGTTGTGGTAACAAAGGATCTACACTTGTTAAGGAGTCATGGTATTGATCGTGTTTACGAGGTAGGTTTCCCATCTGAAGATCAAGCTCTCCAGATGTTTTGCCAATCCGCTTTTAGGCAAAAATATCCGTCAGATGGGTTCACGGAGCTCGCTGATGAAGTTTCGAAACTCGCTGGAAATCTTCCTTTGGGTCTTAATCTTTTGGGTTCTTCTTTGCGAGGGAGGAACGAGGAGGATTGGATGGAAATGCTACCTGAGCTCAGAACTTGTCTGAATGGAGAAATTGAGAATACATTAAGATTTAGTTATGATGGGTTGAAGGAAACACATAAAAAGATATTTCTTCACATAGCGTGTTTATTCAATGGTGAAAAAGTCGATAACTTAAAATGGTTGCTCGCTGATAGTGTCTCTGATGTTACCATTGGTCTTAAAGCTTTAGTTGATAAGTCGCTTGTATGTATAACACACTTGTGGAAAACTGTGGAGATGCACAGTTTACTACAAGAGATGGGTAGAGGAATTGTATCTGCACAGTCCTTTGACGAGCCTGGAGAACGCCAGTTTTTGGTGGATTCCAAGAAGATATGTGATGTTCTTGAGGATAACACTGTAAGAGTTTTTCATATTCACTACAAGGACTCTGCCTTTATAATCTTGTGGCTCTCTAGCTTTTATACTGATTTTCTCTCTTCTTTTGATATATTCAGGGTACTAAAGCTATTTTAGGTATATCTTGGGACATATCAGAAATTGATGAGTTGTTTACATTGGATGAGGCAGCATTCAGAGGAATGTGTAATCTCCAATTTCTAAAGATTTACAAGAACCCGTTGAAGTATAATGAAGAAAATAAGTTGTACTTGCCCCAAGGCATAAAATCATTGTCTCGTCGACTTAGATTACTACAATGGGATGCATACCCAATGAAATTTATGCCTTCAAACTTTTCACCAGCGAATCTCGTTGAGCTCGATTTGATGGATAGTGAGCTTGTGAAGATGTGGGAAGGGCCTCAAGTAAGTTTTTAGATTAAATGTCATGAAGTGTTTGTTTTATTTATATACCAAGTTCCTTCCATAAATTGTATAAATATTCTCAGCGTGCTTGATTTTTTGTGCAGCCACTTAGACATCTTAAGAGTATGAGTTTATGGAGATCCAAAAAACTGAAAGAAATCCCAGATCTTTCGAAAGCTACCAATCTCGAGGAACTGAGTCTTGCTGAATGCCAGAGTTTAGAGATGCTCCCTTCTTCTATTCAGAATCTCAAGAAACTGAAGACTTTGGACATGGAAGAATGCATAAAGCTCGAGGCTCTTCCGACAAACATCAACTTGGAATCTCTCTCTAACCTCAATCTGGATGGATGCTCACGGATTATAAGTTTCCCTGATATTTCACGGAACATCTCAGTTCTCTCCCTAGTAAACACAGCGATCGAAGAAGTTCCTGGGTGGATTGAGAATATATCTGGTCTCACTCGCCTATTGATGAGTCGTTGCAGCAAGTTAAGACGTATCTCGCCGAATATTTCTAAACTCAAACATCTTGAGGATGTAGATTTTACATTCTGCTTGGCATTGACTGAAGATAGCTGGCACAATGATCCTCAGGTGGTCGCTGCTCCTCTTGGAGATTTAGACATGTCTGATAACACTTTCACGAGACTTCCACACTCATTAGCTTTCATCAAACCTGAAGAGCTTGACATTAGCAACTGCAGAAACCTCGTGTCGCTGCCAGAGCTCCAGATGTCACTCAAAGTATTACGTGCACAGAATTGCGAATCACTCGAGAGTATATCTCACTCCTTTCACAACCCAGAAACCATTCTCCATTTCATTAACTGCTTCAAACTGGATCAAGAACCTCTCATACGAAGCTCGGTTTTCAAGTACATGATCATCCCTGGTGGAGAAGTGCCCGAGTGTTTCACTCACCGAGCTAGTGGAAATCACTTGATGATCCCTTTACTTGAGAGCTCTCTCTATGGATCTTTTCTGCGATTCAAGGCTTGTGTCATGGTTGACACCGATATAACTAAGGCCCCTTGGTTCAAAAGCATTATTCGGGTGTGGTGCCTCCTCAAAGGCAAACAAGGGAACCACTTTCACTCTACTGATCTTAATATTCTCAGCTTCATTACACGTATGTTGGACCGTCATCTAGCTATATTCGACTGTTGTTTCCCTCTAGACAAAGGCAGCAATCATCTAGCCGCATCGAACTACAACGCAATGGAGATAAAGTTTGGTTGGAATATTTGCGAAGTAAAAAGTTGCGGTATACAATTCTTCTCTGAGGATCAGTCCATCCTCGGATAAACCAGCCTAGTGATGCAGATTTACTTTGTTAACTGAACGATTTCGACACTGCGAGATGCATGAAGTGAATGGAGGAGTAAATAATCATCGAACGGTTAAGAGTGGTCTGGAATGTAAGAAGCTGAGCAGACCTTGACCTCTATGGAAAAAAATTCATTTTAAGTTTTGAGGTTTAAAATGTTTATGGCTTCTTCTGCATTTTAAGTTCGAAGCCTTACAAATACCAATATCAAGAGACAAGAGACTTCTAAATTAAGATTTTGTATTATCTTATATATTTTATAGGAATTATATGAAAATAAATTATATATATTTTGTTGGTTTTTTCCACTGTATATCGCTAGTTTGTAATATAGGCTTGGAATTATAAACCGAACCGAACGGAAATTTAGGCAATTCGGTTTTGGTTTGGTTACTACCATAGAACCGATTGGTAACAATATAAATTGCATTCGGTTTTTGATTTGCCAAACAGAATAGTTATCCAATTTTCTTTGTTTTTTTTCTTAATTTTCTAATCAATATAAACCACCGAATTTACAAAATATACTAAAATTCTTCTAAATATAGAAAACCAAACCGAAGATAACTGAACCGATCCGCACCAAATTATTGTCTGGATTATAAACATGTAACCAAACCAAACCGAACCAATTTTTTATTCGGTTTTATTTGATAATTTTTCTCCTAAACCGAACTAACCAAAAACTAACAAACCGAACCGAACCGAACCGAACCAAACCGAACTGACCCAAGTAACTGAATTCCCGGGCCAAGTACATTGTATTGTTTGGATGTACTACTCTATTGTTTTTGGGAAATAATCAAAACTGTAATAATCTGGCTTCACTCTCTTAGATCACTTTCCATAAGCGTACTCATTATCCTTAATATAAAATATAGCCACCGAGCAATCTCGCCGTCGACGGTGCTGCTTTTCTGATCATCTTCTGTTGCTCTCTCTTCTTCACTGCCGTGTTTTTTGGTTCTTCTTCTTCTCCAGGTACTCCCTCTCCAGGTTCTCTGATTCTTCGTATCCCTTTTGAATTTTTGTGTGTTTTCCTCGGATTTTATGAGATCAAATGTTTAGATCAAAATTGCCCTCGAGCGAAGTTATCTTCTCGGATCTGCCCTCTAGTTTTGACGATCACTCGTTTTTTTATATTTTGATCTTCGGATCCGATCTGAAGGGGAAACAGAAAGAATCTCTCTTTCTCTAGTTTCTTTAGAGAATTTCGTTTGATTAGTCGTTCATATATTCGAATTGGGGAAATAATGTACGAATTTTAACGATTATTTGCTTCGTCTCGGTTCTGTAAACGGTGGATTTTTCGTCAAATTTTGTGTAGGATTGTCTTCAGGACAACGGACTGGAGAATGTGGGTTTGAAGAAGTTGAGATTTTGTGATCGAAGTAAACAATGGCTCCAGCTAGTAAGGCAGATAAGAAGGCAACAGTAGATGCTGCTGCTTGGATGTTCAATGTCGTTACTTCTGTTGGAATCATCATTGTCAATAAAGCTTTAATGGCTACATATGGCTTTAGCTTTGGTAATTCAAACCCATATCATCTCACTACTACTTACTCGTATCCGCGCTACTCTTCTCATAGTTTGTGTACATTTTCGATTCACTGCAGCAACAACCTTAACCGGTCTGCATTTCGCCACAACCACACTGATGACACTTGTTCTAAGATGTCTAGGCTACATTCAGCCTTCTCATCTTCCATTTACAGAGCTTCTCAAGTTTATTCTGTTTGCAAACTTTTCGATTGTTGGGATGAATGTCAGTCTTATGTGGAACTCTGTTGGGTTTTATCAGGTAAGATTTTGCAAACCTATGCTTGTTTGGGTAAAGAAATGCTTCCGTTGATTCTTTATGGCGTCTTTTCCTCTTTTTTTGCTTGGTCAGATTGCAAAGCTCAGCATGATTCCTGTTTCATGCTTGTTGGAAGTAGTATTCGATAAGATACGTTACTCCAGAGACACAAAACTTAGCATAGGACTTGTTCTTGTGGGTGTTGGTGTTTGCACTGTTACTGATGTTAGTGTAAACACCAAAGGTTTCATTGCTGCTTTTGTTGCTGTGTGGAGTACTGCTTTGCAACAATACGTAAGTTCTCTGAGCTTTCATACAAATTAACATTCTTTTATCTAAGATTGACACAAAGTTTCTCTTTTGTTATTGCAGTATGTACATTATCTTCAGCGAAAGTATTCGCTTAGCTCATTCAACCTACTAGGTCATACTGCTCCAGCCCAGGCTGCAACGTTATTGATAGTTGGCCCATTTCTCGACTTTTGGTTGACAAACAAACGAGTAGACATCTATGACTACAACTTTGTCTCTGTGGTAAGTGCCAATAAGATTCTCATATGCTAAACAACATCTCCTTAGTACTCTTTGAAAAAAGATTCTCATTTGCTCATGAGACTTCTTGATGGCATACCAAGCCAAGTGTTAATCTTTGTTGATGACAATTGCATTATACCGTTATGACCCTTTATCATATAGAGACTCTTATTATGCTAACATTTCAGTTGGCCTTCTCATAAGTTGTGATGATTCTGCAGATGTTTATAACCCTCTCGTGCACAATAGCGATCGGGACAAACCTCAGCCAGTTTATCTGCATCGGGAGATTCACAGCAGTGTCGTTCCAAGTCCTGGGCCATATGAAGACGATCTTGGTGCTGATAATGGGATTCTTCTTCTTTGACAGAGATGGTCTAAACCTGCACGTGGTTCTCGGCATGGTTATTGCAGTACTCGGGATGATCTGGTACGGTAATGCCTCGTCCAAGCCAGGTGGTAAGGAGAGGAAGAGCTATTCTCTTCCAACGACCCAAAAACAGAAACATGGAACTGATTCGGATTCTGATGAAACGCCAAGGTAGAGAGCTTAGCAAGTAGTAGATGATGAGTATCACACATAGGCTACTCATCTCTCATATTAGTTTAATTCTTTTTTGCTGAATTCTGTAAAATCCTTTAGTGGTTCTAATTTTTGCCTTGGTACAAAAAATTACCCCTTTTTATACACGAAGAACCTGATGTTTAGATATATATATATATATATATATAAACCGATTTATTAGCATTGTTTTCTCAATTGTAAGACCTAACTACATGTGAAACTATTTTTTAAGCTGTAATCACTAAGCCACAATAATAGTTGATAATTGAGAAAGCAGGCAGAGATATAACTTAGAATTCTGAAAGTCAAAATATACTAATGGAAAAAGAAAGAAAGAGATGACAAAAAGATCCAAAGTGTTGCACAAACTAGTACAAAGAAGAAACATAAATCAAAACCGGTCTTTATGAAGCATCCAATAAAGCAGTAACTAGCAACATTAGCTTGCTTAACGCTTCTTTGAGACACCAACAGTCTTTCCTCTGCGACCTGTTGTCTTGGTGTGTTGTCCTCTGACACGAAGACCCCAGTAATGCCTCAAACCACGGTGGTTTCTGTCCATTTGTCAAGCACGGAAGTAGCATTAACACCATGTTTATTGCAATTGAATAAGAACATGAATCATCTGTTGGTTTTTATTTACCTGATCTTCTTGAGACGTTCAAGATCATCTCTCAGCTTCATGTCCAGTGCATTGGAGACGACTTGGGAATACTTTCCGTCCTTGTAATCCTTCTGTCTGTTCAAGAACCAGTCTGGAATCTTGAACTGACGTGGGTTTGCAACGATTGTCATGAGGTTTTCAAGCTCGGCAGCAGATAACTCACCAGCCCTGTAAAGGTAGATCATGTAAGATGAAAATCTCCCACAAAGCAACACGATTTACAAAGTTTGGTAAGCAATAACATCCTCCACACACAGCTTAAACAGGCTAAGAGAACTAGATTAAACCCCTCAACAAGTTTCCCTTGAATCTAACATTTACAGCAGGATTTGAAAAAGAACTACAAACCGTATTCATATCGATATGAATGAACAGGAATCTCAAATTACAGGAACAACTATAATCTAGGCCATTGAGCAAGTTAATCAACACTCAAGAATCTATACCAATAGCAAACCATAATCTATTCATTATTTCAGATGTCCCAATTGATTTTTTAGTTCCACTCTAAAGAAAGGCAAAACATAGAAGAGTAAAGAAGAGCTCGAACCTCTTGTTCATGTCGACATCAGCCTTCTTGCAGACGATGTTGGCCAATCGCCTCCCAATACCTTTGATAGAGGTAAGGGCAAACATAATCTTCTGCTTACCATCAACATTTGTGTTCAGCACACGGAGAATGTGTTGAAACTCCTCGTTTGCAACCAGAGACTACACACCAGTAACAAAAATTCAATCACCCAATCAGCAATTTCACAGGAACTAAAGGAAAAACGCAAACTTTTCAACCTCCTCTTACTATACTCGAGATTACATTGTAAATCAGAGAAAAAGACTCCAGATTCCAGAAACTAACACAACCTAAGATTGACTTAGCTCCTAATTTCTTTAGTTGAGTAGATTCGAAGAGAATAGATGCATCTAAAAAGCCAGGTTTCACTTGCAGATCGATGGGGACTTAGCAGCTAACGTTTGAGAACATTTTAGGAGAGGGAAAAAGGAAATCTGAAACCCTAATTAGTAATTACCATTGTGATTTGCAGAGATGAGATGTGTGAGCCGTCTTCAAGCTGTGACGATCTCTGCAGAGTAAAAAACACAAAAGAGGACTGCTAGGGTTTTTCGAGTGATTTATATATCTCTCTCATTATTAGGGTTATCGTAATCCTGAGACCATCAATGACCATTATACCCTTCATAAAAAATAATGTACTACACTTGTATATTTTTATGGGAGCGCTTTTTTTTTGTCAAAAGATTATTTTTGGTGGTAATTTCCTAACAGTGCGTTGTATGGCCGGAAGTGCCGCCTAGTTGCTCCCTTTTACCTGGAACTATATCACGTAACTATCTTAGATGTTTATAAATTAATAAATTTAAATATTAAATTCAAACATAAATCGGATAATGCTAAAACATGGAAGAGAATGAGCTTAGAACCCTCTCTTTTCTCTAGAGTATTTGACTTTACCAGTGAAACGTATCGTTAATAGGAATTTTCCTTTGTTGGAGATCACAAAAAGACCCAAAAGTTTCATACAAAAGATCATTAGTACGAAGAAGAAACATGAATCCAAAACCGGTGGTCATCATGAAGCATCCAAGAAAGCAGTAACTAGCAAACATTAGCTCGCTTAACGCTTCTTTGAGACACCAACAGTCTTTCCTCTGCGACCGGTTGTCTTGGTGTGTTGTCCTCTGACACGGAGACCCCAGTAATGCCTTAGACCACGGTGGTTTCTGTCCATTTGTCAAACATGTGGGAAGAAACATTAACACCATGTTAATTGCAATTGAATAAGAATATGAATCATCTCTTGGTTTTTATTTACCTAATCTTCTTGAGACGTTCAAGATCATCTCTCAGCTTCATGTCAAGTGCGTTGGAGACGACTTGGGAGTATTTGCCGTCTTTGTAATCCTTCTGCCTGTTCAAGAACCAGTCTGGAATCTTGAACTGACGTGGGTTTGCAACGATTGTCATGAGGTTCTCAAGCTCAGCAGCCGATAACTCCCCAGCTCTGTAAAGGTAGATCATGTAAGATGAAAATCTCTCACAAAGCTGTAACGAATTTGCCCACAATAACGACATGGCTTGCAAAGTAGAGTATAAAAGCAACAATATGATCCACACACAACTCAAGAAAGCATACAACAATGAATTAAACAAACTAGATCTAACTTCCTAGATGGTAGCTACTCTACAATCTAGATTTCTCCATTGAAATACAGGTTTTGCCAAATCAAAACTAGAAAATAAAGCTAAACTCCTTATTTTACATTAACATTTACAGCCAAATAAGACAACAAACTAGTAGTCATACCAATATGACTAAACAGGAATCTCAAATTACAATAAATGGTTTAATCTAGACCATACACAGAAGAAGAATAAGGCACTGATGAGAGACTAGCATTCACAGAACATCGATACAATTCTGAAACCCATTTACATCACTGATGATAAATCGGCAACAGGAACCCAAAACCAGAGGAAACTCTATGATCTAGACATTACGCGGAACAAGAGTAAGGTACATTGAGCAAGCTAAACAAACACACTCAAGAATCTATAGCAAACCACTATTCAATCTCTCAGAAAGGCCAACATAGGAGAGAAAACAAAAGCTCGAACCTCTTGTTCATGTCGACATCAGCCTTCTTGCAGACGATGTTGGCCAATCTCCTCCCAATACCTTTGATAGAGGTAAGGGCAAACATAATCTTCTGCTTACCATCAACATTTGTGTTCAGCACACGGAGAATGTGCTGAAACTCTTCGTTTGCAACCAGAGACTACACAGTACACACCATAACAAAAAATCAATAACAATCAGCAATTTCACAGGAACTGAAAGAAAAACGCAAACTTTTCAACCTCCTCTTAATACACTAGCGATTACATAGTAAAATCAGAGAAAAAGACTCCAGATTCCAGAAACTAACACAACCTAAGATTAACTTAGCTCACTGTCCCTAGTTTCTTTACTCGAGGGAGATTCGAACGGAATAGATGAATCTAAAAGCCGGGCTTCAATTGCATATCGATGGGACCGAGAACCTAAATTTGGAGAACATTTTAGAAGAGGAAAATGGGAATTCGAAACCCTAGTTACCATTGTGATTTGCAGAGATGAGAAGCGTGAGAAGAAGCTGTCTTCAAGCAGTGACGATCTCTGCAGAGTAAAAACACAGAAAAGGTCTGCTAGGGTTTTTCAGTGACTTATATCTCTCTATGTATCTCTCCTCTAGATGTTCGTGGGATGTGGGAGAGTTTTTTCTTTTTTTGGTATCTTAGAATTTTTATTAAAAAACTTGAAAAAAAAACAAAACAGTAAAAAAACAAGCTTTTTTCAAAAACTAAAGCCTTATGTAAATGAAACTAACAAGCTTAAAATGATTTTTGATATTTCTATATGTTTGAAAAAAAAAAATCATAGTATTTTTTTAAAGCTAATTTATTTTAATGATAGTTAAGGGTATTTCTCATAAATCTTAGGGCAATTCTCAAAAATACTATCATTAATTTTAATTTTCAAAATATCACAAGATTTAAACTAAACCTTTAACATTCAAAACTAAATTCTAAACCCTTAGAAAGTGTTATTGGTTTATGTATCTTAATTAATTTGAAAATTTGTATAGAATTTATAAATCATTTGAATTTAATTAATATTTGTAAATCCATGTGTTTTTCATCGGATTTGAATCATTGTATTTTTAACATTAAAATCCATACAAATCCACTAAAATTTAATATGAAATCAAATCCATAAGTAAATCCATAGTATTGAATAACACGTGATTTGAATTAGTATTTATAAATCATAAAACCAATAACACAAAATTTGAAAATAACTTTTTAAATCATAGATGATAGAACCAATAACACTGGATTTAGTTTGGATTTCTAAATCAATTAAAATACCCAAACCAATAATCCCTACTTAAAACTAAATTCTAAACTCTAAAACTCAACTTGTATACACAGAAAAACACTGTTTATCTTTCTCTCTAAATTTAACCTAGCCGCCGTTAGTTTTTCCAGATCTGAGGTCGATGTAGGTGGCTTTCCTAGCACCGCCGTCGGCCTCCTCCTTTTGTCCTTTTAGTTTTTTTTTGTCTCTGCCCTTCCCTCTTCTCTCTCTCGGCTCGATTTGAAAGGGTTTTACTGGATCTGGTGTTTGGGACTTCGCTCGAGCGGAGGAGGAGGTGTCATCGGCGCTTGAATCGGCGAGTGATGCTCCCTTCGTCTTCCTTTCCGGCTTTCTATGCTCCACTAGTTCTCTGGAGACCTTTACTTTTCAGTCCCTTTGGTGTGGTGGTGTTTGCTCTTGTGGTGGTTGTTGTTCGTAGAGAAGCTGTGGTGTTTCCTCGTCTTTGGAGTAGCCCTTGGTCTCTTCTGCGTATGCGTTGCCGTCGCTCAGGTAAAGTTTGCTCATTTCGGGAATATGAATTCCGTGTCGTGCTAGAGCTTTTCTGGGTGAAGTGGCTTAGTGGCTTTTATCTAGTCTTCTCCTCTCCTTGGCAAGTCATCTTTGAAAGTGGTTTTCGACGGTAGTGTTTCTTAGGCTTTTTTTGTCTTTGCTCGTTCCTCGTATTTGCTTTCCTCTCTCGGGTTTTACCGGTTTAGACCATCAGCGTCTCAGTCTTCTCGATGGGAGATGATGCCGTGAAACGGCCCTTCTGGCCTCCTCCAACTCGAAATCCGACCAGATCTTGGTCTTGATCTGATTTGGTCTGCTCAACTTAACGGGTTCGTGTCCGTGTCGTCACTTTGATGGTTTCAACTTTTAAGGCTTCCCTTTGAAGGAAGGTTCATCAAGACGGGGTTGGAAGCAGCGTTTAAACTTCAGAAGTCGACTTAACAATCAAGTGAGGACGTTTATTCTGAATTTTGCTTGGATTCTTCGTTCTGCGTAGATCCTTCTTGTTTTCGTTCTCATGTTTATTTTTTCTTGGGGTGAGTTTTGGGATTTTGATTATGTGTCGAAGAAACACTTGTGTTTGGACTTTTTTCTTATTTGATCTTGTTTACGGTTTGGAGTCCCGTGGCTCCCTCTTGTGGGTTTCTGGCTTCGAGAACTTCTATGATGTCCGTCAGTTTTGTCTTTCCATAGTTGTATTTTTCCGTTAATTTTAATATTACTCAGATGACAAAAAAAAAAGGGAGATTTGGTTTAATAATCTAGAAATTTTTTATAATTTGAAAACTAATCCATGTTTTGGAAACTTTGAAAAATAACTTTTTATTAAGTAAGTAAATTATAATACCCTCGTGAATTTGAGAATTTACTACTACAAAATATATTTATTTTTGTTTTAAAATTCTCGAATAAATATATATTAAAATTAATAATAATTGATATTTGAATATAAATATTTTATTTTGGAAAATGAAAATATATACATTTTATAAGAAAAACTATTTGATTGTTAGTTTATATTTACATATACACATACTTAATAGATATATACATATTTGTTCCGAAAATATATTCTTATGTTTATCAACAACCAATATAAAGCGTATATATTTCATCATTATTATGTAGCAAACCGCTTCTAAAGGTATTTTTGGGAATGGTTTGCATAATTATCAATCAGATGACGAAACTAAACTTTCTGAAAAATACGTATAGTAGGTACACGTATAGAAATAGAATCACATTTATTGTATTTCATAACTATATGTGTGAAATACGGCTACGAGATTAGTCATAAAAACAATTAGGACCAAAGAATTAAAGTGAAATTTGAAAGAAAAAGTCTCAAGTTTTGCCTAAAATAAAATAACTTCACGTGAAGTATTTGTGTTCTAAGAAATGTGTTGGCTGGTTAATACGTATCCAAAGAGGAAAGAGTCTTCCTTCTCTTCAATAAATCACAGAATATTTTTTACTTCACTTAAGTTCCCCCAACAAGCAGAGAAAAAAAATTTTAAGCAGAAATAATTTATGTGTGATTTATTTAAGATATTTTCATCATTTCTGATATTTTCTAAAAGTTATTTTTCAAACTTTTAGAAATATGGGTTAGTTTTTAAAATATATAAAATTTTTAGAATATTTTTACAAATTTCCTCAAAAAAAAACTCTAAAACTCAAACTATTGAACCCAAATTCAAAAAAAATAATTTTAAAATCTTAAAAATTGTTAGTAAAAAAAAAAATCTTAAAAATTGTTTTTATCACAAGGTTTTGTCCAAAAACGAAAACTATAGAAATTTGAACAGAACCGAATCAAATGACCGAATGCCACTACAACAATAAATGACAGAGGTAAAACCGTCTTAAACGTGTTTTTAACCAATTTTCTTCAGAAACAATTGGCACGAATAGCACTTATGCTAACTTCTCATAGGGATATAACATTTTATTTGAAATCTTTGTGTATATAACATTTTCACAAACTAAAATACAATTTTGCCCTTACTGACACAACAATCACATGAAAAACAAAGCTCATTCACTCACGAAAGCCTCTGATTTAATAATTATGGCATTTATATTTTTTCAAATGTTCTAGCAATATTATTTTGGCAAATCCCTTTTCCCTTTTGCGTTTTCTCGACTCCCTATATTTCCACTTTATTCGTCTGTTGACACTCGTGAACATGTATTTGCCAACGTACGTACAATTTCTTTTAAAAATACAGTACACACAACAATATATGTATTTATCGATAATTTTTTAGATGTACACGCCTTGAGTAGTACACTCGTTGACCAGTACACAGTTAAAGACAAATACATACACCTCCCATAAGCATCTTACTTATTCACTACACCAAAACATGTATACGTAGTAGGGATAACCATGTACACCACTGAATATATAACTGAGTGTGTACATAATGCAGTCAAAACGAGTGTGTACATAATCACATGCCACATGTACAAAGACTGCTTCTTCTACTCCTTTGTTGTAATGCTCCGTGGAGTCCTATAAGCTACAGAAGTATGTGAACTTAAGATTTTTGTTTGTAGTGCTTATGTGTATTTGTCTGCAATCATTTGTGCTTAGGATCCACATAACTGACGATATGCTAGGATAGCTATATTTTAAATATACACGCTTGTAAGAAATCCATTTTTTCTGCGTACACATTTGTTAGTTTCCACCCAACAGACGATATGCAGTTTTTGCTATATTTTTAAATATACACGACTGTAACAAATCCCTTTTAAATGTACACGCATGTATACCATTGATAGTTTCGTTCATGGTACATAAACAAAAGTATACGTACACCATTGATAGTTTTGTACATCATACATAAACAAAAATATACGCTGGATGACCAAATGAAATTGCATCAGCAGGGCTAGAGTGAGCGTTCACCAATCTCTAGCCAAATTAAAGAAAGGATAAAACGCGTGTACCCTTCGAGTGGAGGCCTGTGGAGGGGCTTTACCATAATATACGTACACACATAGTATCTATTAAATTATGTTATGTACAGTCACGCAGTTGTGTTTAGTCCCACAGTTAGTACATAACAACATAGTTTGTACTATAATATACGCACACACATAATATCGATTAATTTACGTTGTGTACAGTTTCGCAGTTGCTACATATATGAAACGCCTAATGTACATATAGGAAGAGCATTTGTTCCCGATATAAAACATGCTCATGCAATTAATATAGGGGAGAAACCAATAGCAAAGGTAAATGTATAATATTAACTAAATGTTATTAGATATTTGTCAATCAACATTAAATTCCTCTTTACCTGTGCATAGCAACTCTTCGATATATATGCCTCATACTTTCTATCCCATCAGTCAACCTCCCTGTACAAACTGACACAACACCCATGTCATCCCACTGAGGGTAAAACCGTCCGAAACAGTGGACAAAAATGTCAATGGGACAAAGTTCGCAAGAAAGTGTCATAAACACCAAGTTTTGGGAAAATATCATTTGGAACAAAATTCTCTTTTCTTCATTGGACAAAGAAACTTCATTGTAATTGATATTTAGTTTCATCTAGTACAAATACTCAATTTTACAATGATAGTTACAATACTGCCACCTAATGAACTCAATTTAATATGTGTTGTATAAATCCCAACATGATTCAATATTTATATACTAAGTATATGTATTGCTATATTTGTTTTATATAATCTCTTTTACTCATTCTTATTTATGGATAACATTTATGACTATAGTTTTTTTTTAATAGTGTTGTATATCCGAACCGGCGAAGAAGAAAACAATCGGATGTCCAGTCAGAAAACCTCTCTCTTCATCCTCGCATTTTGGGTTCTAATCGTTTTCAAAAACAAGTCATAATTAGAAAAATTAAAGCTTTGATGTCGTGTTTTTTAATATAATTTTAAACTATTTTTTCAACATGATCATGATATGTGATGGTGCTGTTATTCTGTTAACATTCGGATTCAACCCCTCCATAGTGCAAATTGTTGATTAAAATAACAAAAAGCATCTTCAACATAAATTTTTAAACTAACATATTCAAGATGATAGACTAGAATAACTAAATTTAAAAACTATTTCTTCAACATAATGCTCGAAATGTATTCGCAAATCATGCGAATTATACGCTACTTATATATATATATATATATATATAATTTTCTATTATATCGAGTCAACTAATTATTGAAACCATAAATTTTATGGCTGGTGGTTTTTTTTTTCTTTCAACAACGGCTAGTGGCGATTAACAAAATAAAAATTCAAACCAGGTCAAAAAAAAAAAAACACACACATCAAACACTAATAGCATTTTTCTACGGCAACATAACTCATATCATTTAATAATTCTTGCTAGATTATTTTTAAGTGGTGTCTCTATATATGCCCATTGAGCGTGCTTTCAGTTATAACGGTGAGTTGAATTGGATAGCAAATGAACAATCAGAGTCCACCAATGTCCACCGGAGACTACAACATCGGTGATGTGATAACCGTGTGCTTACCAGATCCGCCACCAAATCCTCCTGGTCGTCTTTGGGGTGAATAGTTCTTGATTCTCTTTTTCTTTTCCAATTTCAAGATTATTGTGATATCTTATCAAGACTGGATACGGATCTAGATTAATAACGGATTTCATTTTCCACCTGACTTTGGTAATCATGACAAGTATCTTTTAGTCTTTTAGCATTTTTAAATTGTAAACCCTAACATCAATCATATTATTTTCTCAAGAAAGAATTCATAACCTTTAGCATATCTTGCACAAATTCATTGACAGATGCATGTAACTACATATGTTTACAGAGACTTGACAGATGAATACTACGATTATATACCTCTAACTCATGCTATAAGTCATGGAGACTTGGAAGGTGTAAAAGAATTCCTAGACCAGAATCCAGAAGCCTTGAGTGAATGGATAGACAACACAGAGACGCCATTGCTCAAAGCTTGTAGCTGTGGACAGCTAGAGATCGTCAAAGAGCTGCTAAGGAGAATGACAACCTTGGAAGAGTTGTTGACGCTGAGGGTTAAACACTCTCATTCCACCTTTACGCCACTTATAATTGTTGCCGCCACGGGGAATTTGGAGATCGCTAAGGTTTTGGTCGCAAAGTGCCCCAACCTGACTGAGATTCCTAGTAGTGGACAAATTATAGCTGTCTTAATGGCATCTATTGAAGGCCACAAAGAGATGACAAGTTTTCTTTATCACCGGACCCCTATTTCCATTTTACTTGCTAATGAAGGAAACATCGGTTCCCTTATCCTCTCAAATGTTATCAAATACGGATTTTTCGGTAAGTTTTACATATTTCCTCTATCGTCTACAATTCAGATACACACAATTTCACATTTAAATCTGGATTATAATATTACTATAGTATAAATCACTAGACTACAAATCCTTCTATGTTATTTTTTTTTTCATTTTAACAGTTTCTTATTACAAAGAGACATAAATTATCGTGTACCCGGTGGATGGAACAAAAATAATGTATGCTCTAATAACACTGATCGAAAATAACAAAACATCAACTCTTATAAAAAAAATAAATAAATCCAAAACATCGAAAGAAAAGTACACTAAGTTTCTTTCAGAATATTGTGTCTTTTATTCTAACAATTATTCCTTTGGGTTTTTAACGTTTTATTGTGTTTCTATTCGGTTAGATCTTGCTTTGGAGATATTTGAAGCGTGTCCAGGCTTGATACTCAGTTCAGGCATATCTGGTCGTGAAGCTGTTCCACTTAATCATTTGGCTTCAAGATTTGAATCGTTTAAGAGCAGTTGTGATCTTCCATGGTGGAGCCAAATGATCTACTCTTGTATCTGCTAGCTCTCTCCCTCTCACATCAATCGATCTATATTATATATAGTTAATTATAACTTGAATTATGTTACAAACTTTACGAACCATCTCATCTCATTGTATATATAGGTCTCGAAGTAGGATCACCAAATGATCAAGAAGCTCAAGTTACAAGGCCATATCAACGTATGCACATAAATCTACTCCTTTTTTTGGTTTTTTATTTGCTCACTTTGTAAAATGTAATCGTAATATTTGCTAAAGGTTTGTGGGTGTTTCCATCTTCCTCTGTATCAGGGCTACTACTGGTGGTACTCCCACGTCTTCCGAATTGGGTTGGTAGGTCGTTATAGTTCTCTCTTTCATTTTCATATTTAAAATAAAAAAAAAACTGATGACCATACATACGTCTCGCCACTGATGAACTGTAATCAAATAGGGTTTGATTGGTAGTCCTTTACCATGGCTTTTACAATTAGCAATCACAAAATCACACTAAAAGTGATATCAAAAACTTTACTCTCAGTTTTTTTTTATCGTTTTTTCTTACAGTTTATTCTTACCTCTTTACACTAATTCCGTAACCGCTTACCGCTTTTCCTACCCATTAAAAAACCCGTGTCGTTTTAGGTTACCAATGGGACCTATAGTGTTTTAAAACCGAACTAGAAAGAGAAGATAAGATCAAATTATCCGGTGAAATAGGAATTACTAGATTGATTAATTGTTTAATATTTATAAATATAGATTATCCCATTGAAAATTCATCTTTTATATTATTTTTAATTAAGTAATTTTTCTTATTAAACTTTTTAATAATATAATTAATCTTCATTTTAAATAATATTGACGCGTCCAACAAACTAATGTAAACCATATTTTCTCCCGGTTCGAGACGAGTTCAAAAGCACTTGTTGATGGAGTTGTTGATGGATCCCATCGCAAACTTGACATGGGATGGAGCTGTCCATGTCCTTAATATTCTATATTAAAATTTTTAAATGCACGATATAGCACCTTTTTGCTAAATTTAAAGAATATAGAGAGAGAAAATGACAACTGTATATCACATTTTATAAGAAAAAAAAAACTAATTTATCCTTAATAATTCTTGCTAGAAAATATGAGAGGTCAGAAAGTGATGGACAACTCTCTCTCATAAAAAAAATCTTGTGTATATGTAACATAAATCATTTATAATGTATGACATTTGTATTTATAACATGTCAGTTATTACTTAAATAGTATCATTTTTAAGTTCATAATTATGTTATGTGACGTATATGTAGTAACAGAATGCCACCATCCTTTTGGATAATTTGTTTTATAGTACGCATTGCTACAAATTGACATCATGTCATGATTCAGAATTCACATGTTGGCATTTTCCGATATAAAATACCATATGCTATTCAAAGTTATTGATGACCAAACTTTATTGCTTGTGTTTGGGCTTATGTTTTTAGAGTATATGATCTAGTTTTAAAATTGTGCATGGCATGTTATTTTATCAGCTTGATTTTAGACATGGATCAATCTACACATTGTCGATCGATTTTAAGATGCAAACCCATGAAATTTTGATCTTGTAGTTTGCTACCACTAGCTAGTTGATTCACATCTTATTATTAATTTTCTCTCATATCTACTAGACATCTTGTTTGCAAATTACTTCTAGTAATTGTAATTTTTTCGTGATTAGCGGCCTATATAGCATGTATTGCCGCATCTTGTACATAAAAAAACATCTTTGTTTCTTTAACGTAGGAATTAAGCGCATAAATGAGATGAAAGAGACACACATCAAAGCTCACAGATTTCTAAAGCTAGTGTGTGAGAAGATATCTTCCATGGTCAAAGATGAACGTTGGATCCTTGCAGCCGGTAGATCACTAATATATGCGACGATGAAGGGTAACAAGGAATTTGTGGTCGAGATGATAAAATCTAACCCTCATCTAATACGGGAATTTCAAGCTGAACAGAATAGAAATATCTTTCAGTTGTCTATTCAACACCGGAACTCGAAGATCTTCAACCTTATCTATGGGATGGATGATAGAAAGAAAATTATGCTTAGTGAGAAAGACATTCAAAGCAACACGCTTCTTCACGTTGCTGGAGCTCTCTCCCCTTCTGATGAACTCTCTAAGGTTTCTGGTGCTGCTCTCAAGATGCAAAGAGAAATTCAATGGTACAAGGTATGTTTTTTTCTTTTCTTTCTAAACCTTTAATTCATTATTCTTTGGAACATTCTAATTTAGCATAAGCATATATTGATTGAAAACGCAGTATTTAATTCATTATTATTTAGAACAGTGATAATGATCGGAAAATGGTTGGAGAAAATGGTTGGAAAGGGGTGTTTCCGACTATTTTCCAACGAACAAAACTTATTGGTCGGAAATTTGGCTGGAAATCGACATGTTTTCTTGTAGTATTAATATCATATATTATATAAAACTGTATGTTGCAACACCAAAACATTGTTTCACTTTCACGTGATATGCAAACCATGAGATCAGGATATTTAATTTCGCAAAACTCTAATGTCTTTCAGTTTTGAAAATGTGATTTAGGAAGTAGAGAGCCTTGTGCCAGAAGTAACATCAACATTGTACAACCTGAGAGGATTGAGGCCACGTCAGGTATTTGAAGAAGCTCATGAGCCACTCCGGAAAGAAGCAGAGGAATGGATGAAATACACTGCTTCTGCGTGTAGCTTCGTCGCTGCTCTCATTGCAACGGTTACATTCCAAGCCATCTTCACTGTCCCTGGAGGTACAGACGACTCCTCCGGGGACCCTCTCCATCTCACAGACTCTCGTTTCATGATCTTCACGATCGCTGACACGCTGTCCTTCTTCGCCTCCTGTACTTCCGTCCTAATATTTCTCACTATCCTAACCTCGAGATACTCTTTTGATGACTTCCTCGTCTCACTACCCAAAAAGATGATCTTGGGTCTCTCTATTATGTTCTTCTCCATAGCTGCCATGCTTGTGGCCTTCTCCACCGCGCTTTTCACAATGTTACGCAAGATGCCATTGCTTGTGATTCCGGTATTGCCACTAGCTTGCTTCCCGGCCGCGCTCTTCGTGCTGCTCCAGTATCCTCTTCTCAAGGAAATGATCTCGTCTACGTATGGAAACAGCCTCTTTAAACGTGACACCAAACCTTGGTTCTAACTTTGAGTTTAACTCAAATGTTTTGCAGTGATGTTCCATGATGCAAAACCCTATCTATTGCGAAATGTGTGTAGCTAGAAGCTAAAACTACTATAGATCTCCTTGTGTGTGGTTTTGGGTTTGTTTCGCTTGTAAAGTAACGTTTTTCCTTTGTATTGACAATGACTATATATCAGTCTTTAACACTTTTTGTTTTGTTTTTTTGTCGTCTGGAATTTTTAATAAAATTTTGGTTTACACAAAGCCTGCGGACACAAACGATCCCGGAAACAAAGTCGCCGGAAAACAAGAATTCTCCGAAAACAAAACCTTAAGAAAAGAAAACTGGAGAAATATGAAATTTCACGTCCATTGATGCACATGCTCAAAATGGAAAAAAACGAAGGGACAGGAATATATTATTTGACTATTGTCTAAACTTTTTGACGGAATATATTCTGAAATTCAGTCACGATAACATAAAGTGGAAATCATAATTTTGAAACAACAAAATACAAAAGAATATAATTGTAAGGTTTTTTTTTGTTGAAAATTTATAATTGTAAAGTTGCTAAAAGAATAAAATTAGCACAATAAACGGTTGAAGGACAAGAAGAATAAATTTTTGTTAAACTTAAACAAAAGGCAAAGCATTTTACGAATTATTTATAGAAAAAGATAAGACTTAAAGAGGAATCTTGGCTCTCAACCAGACGTTAATTCTTACGTCAATTCCATTTTTCAACTCTTTTGACTTGATTCTCACATAGACGTGGATTTATAAGTAACTATCATTATTGTTATTTATACCCAAAAAAAAGAAAAGAAATTTATCATCCCAAATTTCGGATTATTGATGATTCTTGCACCATTTTCAACAAAATAAGTAAAAATTACAAAAGATTTCACAGACCATTGCTCTTAAAACAGAATTTTACGTCAACACGTTTTTGTGCCTTTTTTTTTGTCAACAACCATCACGTTTGTAAATTTTAAATAAGTATTATCTTTCCTTTCTCGTATTATATATTTGGCACCACGTTTTGTACTTCAAATGAAAATATATATAAAAAAAGAAAAAGAATTTTAAAATAAATACTCTAGTGTGAGTACTGAGTATTAGGGGTGGAATTATTATCCGGGATCCGAGATCCGATCCGGTATCCGCTCCGATCCGATCCGAAAATTCGGATATTCAGGAGGATCGGATCCGGATCCGGATAGTAAAATCTTGGATCCGGGAAAAACGGATCCGGATCCGGATATCTTAATTTTAAGATCCGGATATCCGGATCCGGATCCGAATTATTTAAATATATTAANTATCTTAATTTTAAGATCCGGATATCCGGATCCGGATCCGAATTATTTAAATATATTAAAATTTTAT